>JAOVVA010148914.1:0-10257 GCA_028565275.1 Leiocassis micropogon | reverse complement strand
CACACACACACACACACACACACACACACACACACACACACACACACATACACACAAAAAAAAAAGTTAACCAGTCAGAAGCGTTCAGTATTCTCAGCTGGTTATAGGTGGCTGATGAGGAAATGTCTGAACTTTCGCATGTCCAGAACTCCAAACTGTTTTTTTTTTTTCAATGTTCCCTGAGCTATCAATGGGTGTGGGTTCTAACAGATCAATAGATGGTTCAATATTCCTAGTAAGAACAGTCCACAGTAATAAAGGGCCCATCACTCTGAATGACGATAATGAAAACAATGACTCAGTGACCTCAAGGTTCTCTTGAAGTATAAAATGAATGTTGTTGGGTGGTGGATATGTACAGTATAAAACATAATTGTTTCAGGAAGTGAGCTATTTCTTATATCTGTGTGTGCATTTAAAAAAATATATTAAGGTATATTCCTATTTATCTGAATAAATCACATTTCCATATAATGCTTTATCCATCTTGAATTATTAAACAGTGCAATCAAAAAAAAATAAAAATAAAAAACAATTGAAGAAAGAGACTATAGGCCTCAGGTTACAGATGAGATTTTATGTTCTACCCTCATCTGCAACAAGAACATTGACACAACATTGAATGTTGTGTAAGCAGTTCTAAGAACAGCAGTACAGCAAAGTATCATTAGTGACTATGCCAAAATAAACAATGTCACGGACAGCCTTGTGATGATGATGATGATGATGATGATGGTTCATATTTGATACTGTACATGTGTATCTGTGTGTATGTATGCATATTTACAGGTAATAATAAGATCTAATTTTAACATTGGTGGCTCAGTGGTAGGTTTCTCGTCTGCTATGGGGAAGGCCCAGGTTTGATTCCCAACCAGTGCCCAAATCCCAACCACTGGATGCAGTGCCGGTCCCAAGTCTGGATCAAATGGAAGGGTTCCATCAGAAAGGGCATCCGGCGTGAAACCTGTGCCAAGTTGTTGTGCGGATCAGACACTGAGCCACCTAGTGAGGTTAATTAATCCTCTTTTTAGGAGGTGTTGTTCCCTTTTGTTTATACAGCACTCACCACTTTATTAGAAACACCTGTGATCTCTGTGACATGGATATTGTTACAAAAAGGCAAAAAAAAAACACACTAACTTTCTGTGCACCATGGTTCCAAAGAGTGCTTATTGGAGTGCTTATTTGAGTTACTATAAACGTCCTGCCATGAACCTCATTAACTTCTGATGTCTGTAATCAAGAAAATGTTTTAGCATTCAGACTCTTCACTCACTGGCTGGTTTTTAATTTTTTTTATTTCACACAATCCTGTGTACAATCTAGAGTTGTTTGAATTAATTACACCAGCCCATCTGGTACCATCAACCATGCCATGATTAACAACCCAAAAATGGCTTTTTGTTTCATTCTGGTGTTTGATGTAAACAATAAGTGATGTTTTTGACCTTACATTGCTACAGTGGCTGAATAAATGATGACAAGATGAATGTGCAGATGAACAGTAGAATGATAAGTGAGTGGTATACTAACTGTTTTTTGTTTGTTTTTTTCCCTCATACATACAAAGAGTTCTCCTTGGCTTTATAACAATACTTCCTTTTGGCCATAAAAGCCACCAGATTATTTTCCCTGCGAGCATTACTGTAAACACCCATTCGCTTAAACTGATCGTCAGGTGGTTACCCTGCAGTGAAGGCAAAACAGTAAATACTTTGAATGACAGAAGGTCAAGGTATTTAGTAGAGAGTTTCATACTGGACTAAGGAAATCATGAGTCATGCTTAAATATTTGTTCAAGGGGCCTGGAGCCCATACCAAGGCGGGGTGTCAATTCATATACACACACTCACATTATGGAATTGTGCAGATGCCCTTATACAGAGCGACTTACTTTTTATACATCTGAGCGATTGAGAGGTAAGGGCTTAAGAGTCCAACAGTGGTTGTGGAGTTTGAACATGGGACCTTCTGAACCATGGTCGACACTCTCATTCACACACTATGGTCAGTTTGTGAACGCCAAGCACAGGGAGAACATGCAAACTTCATGTATACAAACCCTGAGGCGGGAATTGAATGCAGACCCTGGAGGTACAAGGCGACAGTGCTAACCGTTAAGCCACCATGCCGCTTATGTTGCACACCTAAGAAATATAATTAAGCATAAAGTAGCCAAATCTATTTGATTTAAGCTTCACAATCCAATATCCAGTATCTTTTCTCTTATATCTGATTCTTTACTTTTTGCAGGTTGGGTTAGTCCAAGACTTGTGCTTCAACAGATTTATGAGATTATGTGTTTCCTTGGAGGTAATGACTATTTTTCAATTACTCATCTTGAGAAAACTCCCAGAAACAATATATGTATTTTGAAACCTCGCCAAAGACCGGGTTTGTGAGTATGAGTAATGAATCCATATAGGCTTTGACTAACCCAACCAGTCACAACAGATGGCTTGTTTCCAGACAGCAAAATTTGTTCAATAGTTTAAGCCAGTGTGAAAGCGATAACATTTTCTTTTCATGTCCTTCCATTTTGCAACTGTTGCCAGTTTGGAATGAAACTGTCCAAAGTGGCAACTAGTTTCAAGACTTTCCAACAGACGTGAAACACAGAAGTGCACAGAAATTCAGTCATATAAAACAATATATAAGATTAGATTAGATTAGCCTCAACTTTATTATGACTGCATTCACTTTATTGGCATGAAATTCATTTAGCCAATCAATCTATCTAACTAGAAGTAGATAAATGCATAAAACTGGGTTGATTTTGCTCCTGCAGATGTACCTCTTTGGGCACAATGAAAATAATAATAATAATAATAATAATAATAATAATGATGAAAAAAAAAAACCATAATAATAAAATGAGCAATATGCAAACCAACGCATTTTATTGTGAAATATGAAAACAGTTATAACTACTAGCAGTGGTCTTGGTCGCAGTGTTGCAGACCAAGTACATTCCTTTATGGCAACCCATCCATCCATACATCTAGGAACCTCTGAAGTCCAACCAGGGACCATTGTATTTACTCCCATTTTGTACAACCGTGGTAGGTCGACATTCACACAAACATTCACACACTATGGGCAATTTGGGGACACCAGTTAGCCTAATCTGCATGTCTTTGGACTGTGGGAGGAAACCAGAGAACCTGAAGGAAATCCACCAAGCATGGGGAGATCCTGGGGGTATGAGACAACAGTGCTAACCACTTTATGGCATTCCCTAATGGCAGTGGCTTATTGTCTGTGCCTTGTCACATTGCAAAAATTGTTCAGGCATATTTTGAGGAAAATGATAAAGAAGTCAAGTAGGGCAGTGGAAGCACAGTGCGTTAAGGCACTGAGTTACTGATCGGAATGTCGGCGGTTCAAGCTTCAGCTCCATCAAGTTGCTGCTGTTGGGCCCTTGAGCAAAGACGTATAATGGTTGACCCTCCACTCTGATCCAGGCCTGTTTAAAAAAGCTGGGAAATGCAAAGGGAAAAAAAAGAAAAGAGTATATGTATATGTGACAAATAAGTGCTAATTTAATGAGCCTCCGAATACCCAAAATGTTATTCTGATTGAGAGTGATGTGCTGGATGAACAAGTAAGCACCATACAGAACTTACCAGTCTCTGGACCTGCTGCTAACATCTAGATACCACAGCTCACCTTCAGGGGTCTTTTGGAGTCCATGCCTCTATATGTCACCTTTTTTATCCGATACAATATATACCGTATTGCCAAAAGTATTTGCTCGTCTGCCTTCACGTGCATATGAACTTGAATTCTTAATCCATAGGGTTTAATATGATGTTGGCCCCGCCCCGTTTGCAGCTATAACAGCTTCAACTCTTCTGTCAAGGCTTTCCACAGGATTTCGGAGTTTCTTCCTGTTCTAACATGACTGCGGACCAGTTCTTGTATGGCTGATCGGTGTATAATGTAAAGCGAAACGATCACACAATTACTCATTATACAATACATTGTGCATTTGGAGTTTACTCACTAATTCCAGGAACTCTACTGTATGATACAAAGCTAGACCTCCAAAGCTAGAATTTTCTCATTACATCGCATGAGAAATCTAGTAAGTCAATTAAAAAAATAAATGAAGAGGAAAGGAAGGATAAGATCAGGTACATTGTAACGAAAATGGAGATAGATGAATAGTTTGGATAAACATGATAATAATGTGATGTGGATATACTGTAGCAGAGGACAAGGGCTTTATCTGTATTGAAACAGAGCATGATACAGAACACAAATCGTTATGTTATTGAAATTTTTCAGGATTGCTAAAAGAAGTGTGAATGATTTAGGTAGTTGAGAGGTCATGTACCGGGCATAAATGTTAAGTACAAACAAAAAAAGCAAGAAATGTGAGCTCAAGTAATGATGATACTCATCTTGAAATCATGGCTATTTGATTTTTGAGCATACAGTATGTGAGCCTTTGCATATATTTCACACAGTGCAAAATGATATTTATTCATCTTAATAGTGTATGTTATTCATATCTTTAAAATATACACAAAGCTATAAACAAAACGAAGATACATGAGAAAGCAGCAGTATTGAAATAATTAACAAAAAAATTAAAAGAATACCACAAATTCCTTTTTCTTCATGCATTTTCTTCACGGACAAGCCAGATTTCATCATCGAGCATTTCTCGGTTTTGCCTTCGTCAATCCGTTTGTACGTGTGTTCAGTGCCCGAACAGAATTTTTTCTTGTAGCAGAGACCAAGAGCGTCAAAAAATATAAAGTGTGCTCGGTGGCGCCAGTATTTCGGAGTAGCTCCTTAGCTGTTCTTATCAAGAAAAAACAAAAAAACAAAACATGGTTTCACAAACGGCCGCACATTCTGTTGCCTGAAGGCTGAAATGAAATAGTGTTTAATTATCCTTGAATGTACACTTCTGTGTAATCAGTCTCAGAGCGTATAACCTAAACTGTGTATTAATCAGTTAGTGTTTAATCCAGGTAGCCCCTTGTAAACTGCACGCCAATATTTAGATACCAAACATGATTTTGCTGGTGGAACATTTATGGCAAGTTGATCATTTCCCCCCATCATATTTTTAACATAATCCTTAAAAACGGACTTAGCTCAACCTCCGAACTGTGACCAGTAATTGTGGATTCTGCAACGATTTTCTCCAGATCTGGATCCTGTAACAGGCCACTGGAGAGTCGTTCTTCAACTTTCACCTAAAATCGAGCATGAGATCATGTTGTAAAAAAAATATAGCTATGTTTGCATATAAGGGTTTAATTAGACTATCATTCTTTATTAGTCAAACAGGACCTTTTTCATGAAGTAACATAACAGTCCTTATCACATCGTGTGTGGAAATGCTGTTACTTTCACTATTAAATACACTGATCAGCCATAACATTATGACCACCTGCCTAATATTGATGCACTGTGTGTTCGGACACCTTTCTATCACAACCAGCATTAAACTTTTCATCAATCTGATCTACGCTTGTGTTTCTATTGAGTAGGCCTTGGCCAGCCATGACCCTGTTCACCGGTTTTCCTTCCTTTGATCACTTTAGGTATGTGCAGATCAGGAAGATCCCTAGATCTACAGTTTTGGAGTTGCTCTGACCCAGACGTCTAGCCATCACAATTTGGCTCTTCCCACAGTAGCTTCATTTTCAATATCTTGTTCCAATGGTGGCCGGAAGTGGGTGGGATATATTAGGCAGCAAGTGAACCTTTTTTTTTTTTCCTGAAGTTGATGTGTTGCAATGGGCAAGAGTAAGGATTTGAGTGACTTTGACAAGAGCTAGGTTGTGATGGCTGAAAAGGTGTCAGAACACTTTTTTTCATCACTGTTATGGGAGCAAAAGAAGGAGACGCACTCAGTATTAGGCAGGTGATCATATTGTTATAGTTGATCGGTATATGTTATATTTTATACAGTATATGTTTGTCCTGTCCTTCCAGGTTTTAATATTGTGTTCAACCCAATTCCAGTCATTTGACTGTTTTTTTGTTTGTTTGTCTGTTTTTTTGCTTGATGTACTGTAGGCCAACAATTGTAACTTTTTTGGATTAAATATTCGATCTAAGTAAAATTGTATTGATGTATTTTTTTCTTTCTCACCTCTTATTCCTTTCATGGAAATGTAGCTTTGTTTTTAAGCTTATTAACAAACAACAAGAAGAAAGTCAGTATTGTGCACTGCCTCTTTCCCCCTTAATTAATATGATAATATTAATAAATATGATCATATGGCAGAATAAAATTTTGAATCCGTTTTATTAAAAGTGACCTCCAGGGTCAAGGGCTCTATTCTTGCCTCAGGGTCTGTTTGCATGCAGTTTGCATATTATTATTATTATTATTATTATTATTATTATGATTATTATTATTATTATTATACATAAACATATTGTTAAACTAATTAACAAACCCATATTAAATGTTAGTGTATGTATTACAGAATACAGCATGTACTTGAGGAAATTAAAGGTGAATGAATAACATCAGTGTGGTTGACGACTCTAAGTCTATTTGAAAACAATGACTTTCATGTCAAGGTGCCCTTCGCGTGTCGTCCTCAGTTCAGCGTTTCTTTTTAAGTTACATTAAAACAAACATCATAAAACCGATTATCTGCAGTATACAATAGGTTATGTCAAAATACCAAATGTTCTTCCGGATGACTTTCCATTGTCTTGGAGAATACTTAACATCCCCGTAGTAGGTTTGATTGTAAGCAAAGAATTCCAAACGTCTCCGAATCAATAATAAAATTTATCACGAAGGTAAACCTAAGCAATAAAGGAGGTCGGGCTCGAGAGCGAACAATGAAGAGCTGCCCATAATGGGTGATTTTTAAAAGCCTCAAGGGCGGGACATATTTACCTCCAGTTCTGCCTTTCTTTTTGAGTCACATTAAGGCAAACATTATAAAACAGATTATACACAATATAAAATAGGTAATATGAAAATATTAAAAAATAAAAAACACATGTTCTGATATATTATTTTCCATAGTGGAACAGAATGGAAATCGACTGTAGTTTCAGGTTGGTTAAAACTTAAGTTAGTTTAGAAGGACATCCTAAGAGTGCATAAGCTTAAATTGGATCTTAAGGCCTACTTTTGTAGCTTTTCTGATTCTGAATATAAATTTCATCCAGGGCATCTTATTCAAGGATACATTTAACACAAAACAGTCGTCTCATACAGACATTTTAATGAAGCATAGAATACTGTTTTTTTAATTTTATTTTATTTTATAATAAATAAGAAGCATCGCAGTCTGTGAAGTTTTTGAACTGGATCCAGTTTCATGATGGTTCCTGGTTCTTATTAATACAGGTGAGTCAAGAGGGTGTGGCCAGATTCGAGCCATTACTGAGTCTGTGTTTATCCAGAGGTGGAGCAATGCCTAAACAAGGAATGGACGCAGGTGATATATACATGCTGCAGAATGACAAAAGTGTGTTAGAGAACTATACAAAGAGACAAAGAGTGTCAGTCCGTAAGAAGAAATGAGTTTGTGAGAACAGTCTCAGGTTTTCCAGGTCGAACGACTCCCAAGGTCAAAGAGGAGAAGCAAGGGACACTAGGGAAAACCTCTCTAACATGGCACTTTTATCAAGGCTGAGCTGTTATGTTGCCATACTATTAACATTCAGTGCTTCGTGCAGGGCTGACCTATTAAGAAGCAACAGTCACGAATCATCTAGCAGCGGCGCAGAATCGGGAAATTCCTCCTCGACCGTCACAACCGTGCCAATTGTCACATGGAAATGGCATCATGTGGAACAGCCGTACTTGGTGGCCCTGTGGATCCTCGTCTGCTGGCTTTGCAAACTAGGTAAGCTGAAACTTGACATCCATCCTCCTTTGGTTAATGTGCGTGAGAGTTTTACTTTATTGAGGCAATTACAATGGCATCGCTTCCACCAAAGCAGATTAGCACATTTTTCTCCATCAATTGAATCTACTCTTCAAGTTTAATGTACTCTGATTAGATCATTATAAATCCACTTCATGTAGGTTTTGATTCATGCTAAAGATCCATGAATAAGGGATTATTAAGGGAATATGTCTCACTTTTGGAAATTCTGAGTTAAAGTACACTCCTGCATATACTGTATGTGTGTGATTGTTTTTTGGTTTCTTTTAACCGTGCCCTGCAGGCCAGTAGTATATTTAATAACCCAGTATATGCAAACCAGTTCAGGAAATATCACTCAGTCTGCGGTGAATTAATGCGTAACATTTCTCCTCACTACTAGTGTTTGGAAACAGCCCGAGTTAATAATGGATGATTTAAATTACTAATGTCTCACTTGTGTAACTGGACGTCCTTGAAGCGGTGAGATGCTACTGTGAGTGGCGAAGCCTCTAGCGGTGTTTTGGTGAGAGAGAATAAAAAGTCAGACACACATTACATAAATCTGTCAGACTTCCCATCTGATTTATAACTTTATCACAGGTTTTATGCTGGATGCCTTTCCTGCATATACAACCCTCACATTTTATCCAAGCTTGGGACCGGCACTGGATTCAGTGGCTGGGGTTTGGGTGGGAATTGAACCCAGGCCTTCCAGGCGAGAAATATTATATAGAAGTATAATACTGCTATACTGTAAAAAGCATCGTATTTAAAACCTACATATCAGAATAAGGGTGGCACAGTGGCTAAGTGGGGGTGGCGCTGTCACTTTGCATCTCCAGGATCGGGGTTTAATTCCCACTTCTGTGTGCATGTTCTCCTTGTGCTTTGTGGGTTTTCTCTGGGTTCTTCGGTTTCCTCACACAATCCAATGACATGCAGATTAGGCTAACTGGCATTCCCCAAATTGTCCGTAGTGTGTGTGTATGCGTGCAGGGTGTACCCGGGCTCGTGCCCTAAGTCTCCTGGGATAGGCTCCAGGCCTCCTGCGACCCTGTATACAGGATAAAGTGATATAGACAGTAAGTGATATCAGAATATAAAGATACCTGTATAAACTTCAGTTTAAAGATTTTAGAATCTGTTTTCGCTTTAATACAATTCAAGTGCTGTATTTCCATGGCACGGAGGAAATCTATGTTGTAAAAATGGCTTCACGAGGATCCGTCAAAGCTTTAAATATATATCTACATTTATGACAGTTTTCAGACAACCTCATCCAGAGCGACTTACATTTTTCTCATTAAACATCCAAAGCGTAGATGGTCGACCACCTTGCTCAAGGGCCAAACAGTGGCAGATCTACGGCACTGGGGTTTAAATCCATGATCTCCTCGTCAGGCATCAATATAAAGTCTTCAGTGCAAATCTATTTTGATGTATAAATAACCTTAACTCTGAGGGTCATGGTGGTTCAGGTAGGCATTGTTGTCTTGTACCCTCAGGTTCGGGGTCCAGATCTTCATGGGTTTCCTCTGGGTACTACTGGTTTCCGCATCATTTTAAAGATATCGGTCTCATTTCAAATGTGTGTATCATTTCAAAGATAGGCTGACTGGAGTTTCCAGATTCCTTGTAGTAGATGATTGGGAGTGTGAGTCTGCATGCGCATTCAAGCTGCCCCTTGACTTTTGCCCTGAGATTGCCCTGGGATAGGCTTCATGCCCTCGCTCCGTGACCCTACACAGGAAACGCAGAAAGGAAAATGAATGAATAACCTTAAATCGGTTTGTAATTGAAAGAAAATGGTACACATCATACTAAACGTCATCACACTTCACACCGGATGGCTCACTAACGGACGTTTGGAAAGATCTGTGTCAATCATTAAAATGAAGTTCCTGCAGAGGACATGAGCATTAACTATGTTTTTTTTTTTTTACTTTTTAAGGAAACCTTGTTAAATCATTTGAGTCTCGTTACAAAAAGTTGCAATAAATATCCATTTCAAGGTCATTCCTTTTGGGTGGTTTGCTTGTTAGATATGAAAGAAATCAGTTTTCTACCAAAAAACAAAAAAAACAAAGACACATTTGTTAAATCTCTGAATAAGTGCTCCAAAACTATATTTTGTATCAAGGTCGGTATGTTTGGTATGCTTTTAAACTAAAATACCAAATACTGTATGGCAGATGCCCTTTTCCAGAGAAACTGTCACCTTTATGAAATATGTTAAGACTTCAGGAACAATAAATCAGTGTTCCTCAATTTTTCAAACTATAAAACAAAGATTTGTTTTTTTATGGATATGATCTAACTATTAAACTATAATGCATATTAGCGGAATGTGTAAAAAAAGAAATTCATGAAAAGAAAAGATATTCAT
>JAOVVA010148823.1:0-10260 GCA_028565275.1 Leiocassis micropogon | reverse complement strand
ATTATAACACGTGTGTGCGCGTGTAAAGCAAAAGAAAGTCTCATTAGAGGAGTTAAAGATCCATTTTCTCCCTCTCTCTTGTTATGTGTGTGCATGTGAGTAATTTGACACCGTGCTCTTTCACACACACTCTCGCCTTTACACCCCCCACCCAACCCCATCTTGGCTTCAGACACACACACACACACACATTCTCTGCTCTACACAGAAACACTTTTCAACGGTAAAGTGCAAGTTCATTTGTTTGTTTGTTTTACTTTACAGCAGTGATGCGCTCACACGACTGTCATTAGCCTTGCTAATTTTTCCGACAAAACAGTCTTTTCGTTAATGTGTGTGTGTGTGTGTTTGTGTGAAATTCAAATAAGAGAGGAGAAAGGTTTACTATATTAGATGAGAAGAGGGAAGCTGATTCCTGCTCTTACTTCACACACATACACAAACACAAACACACACACACACACACATACACGCACACAGCACCTGCGCGCATAAACAAAAACACTTATCTGTCGGGATTTATTTTTGATTTTTTAAAAGGTAAAGTGCATGTTAATTTGTTTTATTTTTAGTTTATATTTCGTATTAATTGTTTTTATGTATTTATTTTGTTTGGGCTGTGGAGTGAAAAATTTGAAAATGTGCTTTGATTTACAATTGTTTTGGAATATGGGCCCGCTTTCGGAACGACTTATGCTCGTAATCCAAGGTTCCACTGTATATTTGCCAAAGTTTGGTACTGTAATACTTGTCTGTCACCCAATTCAAAACATTTGGTCAGTCAGTTAGTTATTCCTTTGGGTAACTACATTAAAAGTCACGACTCACCCAGCCCCTCGCACACATCCCTAACCTTATTTTTTTTTGTTTCAGCTTGCTCTCACTGGATCTCCACCTGGAACTGAGATTTTTGTTTTTACTGATGATGATGCAAAAGATAAAATGTTGAGAAATGCTGTGCAAGCACTAATAGAAAGAACAAAGTCTGTGGTGAGCAAATAAAAATCATTGATCACATCGGTTTTGTTTACAATTTTTACAAATGTTTTAATTTGGTATTCATTCCTGTTTACTAAATATATATGCTCATGGGTTTAGCTTGAATTGTTAATAGTTGTTGATCTGTTAATAATCTAAACTTATTTTTAATGACGATTCACTATTCTCACATCTAAATTAAGGCCAGATAATCCAGGCTAACTACTAATTACTTCTTTCTTTCCCAAACTAAAGGTGAACTTCATGCTAACTAATAATCTTAGTCGTCGCCGCAGGAGCAACAGGTTTTTTGGTGGCCAACAGTTCAACCCAATTAAGCAGGTCTACCAGGACCTGGCTCAGGCCAGTGGGGGCCATGCTATTAGGGTTACCAAAAGAACACTGCCCCAGGCTACTGGCATTATTGTGGATACATCAAGACCTGCACTGGTAATTAAATGAATACTTTCAAGAAAGATTAAAGTAAAAGTCTTTCCATTATTTTCGTTTATTATTATTTGCCATAAGTTAAAGATATGTTAACCTACTGCATTGCAAACCACAAATTAGTCACACCAGCTACAGGTACACGCAGCTGTGTACACTGAATTCAGTGGTAAAAAGAAAATATTTCACATTATATAGTTGTTGTTTTTTTGAGTCATATTCATATGAGCATGCTCACTGAGTTTTAACTAACACTCACTTTTCTGTTATTTAAAGGTCACTCTATTCCAGGCTGTAAGAAACTCAGCAAAATATGAAACCTTCTCAGTTTTGGTGGATTCTTTATTGCAAAACCTGATAATTTACATTACTGGCAACTCTCCATTTTACACCATCACCAGTCCCTTAGGTATGTACTTACTTATAGCTCATAAATTCTGTGTTTCAGCTACAACAACAAGCTCATGGCTCATCGGTACTCCATAATACTGTGGTAAAAATCTTTGTACAACATTGCTGTTGAATGCATAGTCTTGGTTACACTTTCTGCTCTCTCGATTTTCACAATGAAACAATAGGCAGCAAGCAAGCAACAGAGAGAGAGAGAGAGATTGTTGTTAATAAGAAAAATAATCCACTTCATGGTGGCAACAGGCATCATTTACATTAAACAACATCATGTCATCCCATTACCGATTTTTGTAATAGTACAGTAGCATGCTCCCAAGTTTTATGACTTTCACCAATCAGCCATGACTCTACAAAACGAAACATTCCACCGAGTATTGTGCCTCGTGCCCAACTGTGCAGCTGTGGCCCGTTGGGTCATGGCTCTACAAAACTTATCGAGGTGTGCTGTTTCGTCTGGCACCAGCATGTTACTGGCAGATCCTGGGTGCTGTAGGTTTTGGGGTGTGGCCTCCATGGATCAGACTTGTTTGTATGGCATATTCCATGGATTCTTGATCAGCCCTGTGTGTGGTGGCCTTGGTACACTGTGTGTTCTGGTGTCAGGCATTTGTGCTGCATTGGCTTTTCTGTGGGATAGTCTTTTCTCCCCACAGGCATAAATGAACTTTGAGTGCCCATGATTTACTGGTATATATTTGATAAATAATGTTAATGTTTTGACGTTGTGTGGTGTTATTGGTATGGCTGATGATGTGCATAATAGTGCTACTGTCTAACCCAGGAATCTCACAGAGCAACACTGAACTGAATGGAGCTTTGGGGATTATTCACAAAGTTGGTAACTTTCATACAGTACGTCCAAATATCTCAACGGTTGGACTATGGCTCTTCAGCATTACCTCAACACAGCCCTACACCATCAAAATTGTTGGTAAAAATAGCTCCTATTGCTATTTTCTTCTGTTTAGCAATGAATAACTAATTGTTAGAAACATACAAGTTGGCCATAATTAAAACTTGCAGACAGTGTGGGTTAGTACTTTACATTCTTTCTTCTTTTATTCATCCAGGTGAAAGTGAGGTTGACTTCCTGTTTGATTTTGTAGAACTTTCCCAAGGGCTTCATCCAAGCTATGTTGTATTAAACAGCAGGCCTGCTGCACGTAAGTGAACAAGTACACATACAGTACAATTAATACTGTACTGTAATTGACAGACAACTATTCATTTGACTGTGATTATAATTAAACTTATGTTCCTATCTTCCCCCTTCATTTAGAAACCAATGTTACCCTGTTGGTCTCCATGATTGGTGGGGACAACATGTGGCCTACAGAGGTGTCTCTGGTGGAAGCTTCACATTTAAGTTCTTTAAATGGGACGTTAGTAGACATAGGTAGTGGGCAGTACTTGGTGACCTTCAACAGAATCCCAGCAGGAGAGTTCACTGTTCATATGGTTGGACAGACCAATTTTTCTAGAACGTCAAATGACCATTTTCAAAGGCAGTCAGCAACTCAATTCCATTCATCAAGTTTGACCATTACTGTAAGTTTAAATTCAAAGCCAGTTACAGTTCATTTTTTTTAGAATAGTTTTTAAATATGTTCAGTTTTAACACCCCAAAAAATTACTTTCTTCATAATTACCTTCAGACAGAACCTGTTGGAACAATGAACCCTGGAAAACCATTCACTCTGCTTTTCCGAGTGGCAACAAGTGGTTCTGGAGGAACCTTTAATATCAGAGTCACCAATGATCGCAATTTTGAAACTTATTTTAAACCATCCTTAGCTCTCAAAAGTGGGGGCAGTGCAAATGTAACAGCCATTATAGTCGCTCCTGAAAAAACGCCCTCCGGAACTGATGTCACTGTGACGATCTTTGCTGTAGAACCTTATGGAAGAGACTTCAACTATGCTGTGCTGCGCCTGCCTGTTGTAGCACCGGTAATTACTTACACTTCATCTAATTTTCAAGCTACTTTTAAAGGAGTTATATTTGCTAAATTCAGTCATTGAACAGAAAGACATTTAGGTATAAAAGCTGACTGGTCATTACATTATTCTTTCTGATCACTGGTAATCAGACTTTGTTTACTACATATTTTATTATGCAATTATGCATAATAGTCAGCAGGTGGCAATATGTAGCATCAAATAAAAGTAAGTATTCCCTAATAAAAACTACTCAAGTAAAGAGCAGATATGTAAAATATGTACTTACTTACAGTAACAAAGTAAATCTATTTAGTTACCTTCCACCTCTGATTATGGATGTGCAGTGGCGATTTATCTCAGAAGCCAAAGGAAGCTAGTGTTTCCCAGTTTTTTTTAGACTGTGTCATAATAATAATAATAATAATAATAATAATAATGCACAGTGGTGTAGGTGTAATGCTTAGCACTGTGGCCTTGCACCTCCAGGGTCTGGTTTCCACAGTCTGGTGTGCATGGAATTTGCATGTTCTCCCCATCCTTGGTAGGTTTCTTCCTACAGTCCAGAGACATGCAGATTAGGTTAATTGGCATTTCCAAATTGTCCATAGCGTGTGTGAATAAGTGTTTGTGTGTGTGCCGTGTGATATATTGACACCCCATCCTCATGCCCTAAGTTTCCTGGGATAGGCTCCAGGGCCCCCACAACCCTGTACAAAGGATAAAGCAGTACAGAGGACTCACTCGCCCTCTGTACTGGACGATAATAAAAATGATAATAAAAACAATTATAAAAAGTACTGTAACACTTTGTTTTGGTAATAAACTAATCTGGGCTGTTCCCGACTGCCATATATTCTGGATATAATGGGACATGTGTTTAATACATGTAAATTATATTGCTTCTTTAGTTTATTATTCAATTTAATTTGATTAAATTTCATTTATATTACACTTTTAGCAAAGATCATTGTTAAAAAGCAGCTTTACAGAATCAAAAGAAAATTAAGAAAATGTGAATGTGAAAAATATGAAATGTGTGAAAAAAAAATATGTATGAACCATAATGATCAGATTGTTCCTGATGAGCAAGCCATGGGTGACGGTGGCGAGTAAACACTCCCTGAGATGGCAAAAGAAAGAAACCGTGAGAGGATTTCAGACTTATAAGGAAATTGCATAATAAGTGTCAGGTTATGCATTTGGGAGAGAAGTTACATAAATTAAATGTAGAGAACCATTTGTGTGTTTGTTTCAGATGGGTAGCAGCAAGTTCTGGGTTAACAGGATTCTGAATAATGCAGTTTCGTGTAAAAAGCATACCGGTCACTCTCAAAGTTACATTTTTAATGCCTGTTAAAGCGGCGACATATGATACACAACCCACATACGGTAATAAAAAAGAAAAAGGACTTATATATATAATGTCGTAGTTGGATTCCTCAAAAATTGTCCTACGCCACTGTGCATGTGCATAGGGTTAGGGGTAGCTCAGTGGTTAAGGCATTGAACTACGGTTTAGAAGATCCCAGGTTCAAACCTCACAACCACCAAATTGCCACTGTTGCAATTAAACTTGAAATGAAATCGTTCTTTAACTTTTTACTTGTGATGGTCACTCGAAACTCAGTGCTTGTTTTTCTCCTTCTTTAAGGTAACAGATTTCACTCCTCCAGTATGTGAGGCAGTTAATATGAATGCTAATTGTTCTGGAAGCTGCAGCCTCTCCTCATGGTACCTCACTGCCAATGTGACTGATGGGTCAGGTATTCAGAGTGTGAGAGTTCTACAGGGAAACGGTCACCTTAACACCACCACCATCCTCAGTGACACAGGGAGGGATGTCACTATGATAGTCTACAGCTCATCATGCTGCTCCCAAGAGTTGCACCTGATTGCTGTGGATTCAGTGGGAAATGTTGCCACCTGCTTTAAGTCTATGAAAGCTGTAGCTTCACCAAGTATGCTCACGTATGGTGCAGAATTTTGCTCTCTGCCATTCTGTCTTTGGTCTAATTTAGTTTATTTAGTAATGGTTTATGCAATGAGTGCATAAATAACACACACTTATGAATCTTCAATAATTTTCTTTTCTAGATCATTAAAAAACAATTTGTGACTACAGTTAGGTCTATGTTATTAATATGAAGTGAAGACTTTCATCTTTAATTCAAAAGGTTTAACAAAAACACAATAATTAAATCACATTTACATACAGCATACAATGTGCCCAGTCCATGTGTCAAAATTATTCCTCATGCCCCCAAAACCACTCTTTCATAATCCAAGTCCTAGAATATTCCCCATGCCATCAGTGAAGAAAAACTTCATAGATGTAATAACCTGGTGATTCAGTACATTCAGGTGGTCAGCATTTTATCACCACATAACGCTTCCAAGTCTAGACCTGAGCAACTGAAGCAACCCCAGCTCATAACACGGCCTCCAGAGACTTGTACAGTGGACACTGTGCATGATGGGTGCATCGCTTCATGCTCTTCTCTTCTTACCCTGACTGTATCGCTCTGGAATATGCTCAGTGTATGGAAATACTCTTACTTTCACTATTAAACATAACTATGAATTTTAACTGTTGGTTTTTACCATGCAATTTTAGTGTTTAAGTGTTCTCCATTCAGGATTTTTTTTCAGTCCACATTTCTTCTGCAAAGTTGATAGTTCAGCACAGTATTTCCAGGTTTTGATAATGTGTTGTAGAGTTCTTAACCCAGTTCCAGTAATTTCAAATATCCTTAATTGTTTTTTAGCTTGATGCCAGGCAGTGTATTAAATTAATGACTGTTTTGGGAATTACTTTTTCTTCCTCCTTCCTTCATTTTCATAGGCTCAAAAGTAATTGCACATAGTTTGGTGGCCAGATGTGGTTTGTTTATTATTTCATGACAAATAATATGCAGTCCAAAGGTGTACCGTTGCGAGTGTGGGACCTATGAGACATTAGACAGAGACAGATTAGAAAGAGATAAAAGGATCTTAAGGATCTCAAGCTTGTGGTGAGGTCCTTTCACAACATCTAGCCAAGAACACTGATGTGGTCAGGGCCAGCCGGTGACATAGATGACATAGGCGGTCGGGGTGGGCACACAAGCATTTTGTTGCTTTTATTGTTGTTGTTTTTTTTGGTTTTACTGCTGCTCTGCCGAGGTAAACATATTCATTTAAAAAAATATTTAAGAAGATTTAAGAATTTTTTCTTATTTATTTTTCATGGTTGCTGGACTGCATGCAAAGCATAGGTGCAGAGGTTAAGAATTTAATAAAGAAAATATAAAACACAAAAGAGAACAAAAATAACCAAACCAAACCAAGACACAAAACACAGAATCCATGGCTCAGAGCGTCCTCCAGGGGTTATCCCTGACATTACTATATATATTTAGTAGTAAAACTTTACTATTTACTTTTTCGTTATTGTCAATATAATAATAATAATATTGTCAATAAAGTGTCAGTAATATTTTACTTTGTTTAAATTTATGTTGATTAAAAAAATCATTCACTTTGCGGAGTTTTGATCATCAGATAAACACGCACACCGATATGAGAGATTTATAAGATATTTATTTTTTAAATGCAGTTTCTCTTCATATAATCCCTCAGAAATACAAAAAACACAGATTTATAGTCGCTAAATAAGCATTTGCATATGAGGCGCTTTATTTCAGTCATAATATACTATAACATGTTTTTGCTGTGTAGTTTTTGTGTATGTGCGTGTGTGTCTGTGTGTGTGTGTGTGTGTGTGTGTGTGTATACATAATAATTGTATTTCAAGAATGTTTCAGAAACCATGCTTTATTTTTATCTCAAAAGAAGTCCTGTTTGTGTGAGGAATCTGAGTGTGTAGGTGTGAACAGCTGAGACAATAGGAGATCTGGTGAAACCTGATGTCACCTGAGCCAGGTGTGAGTTGGTCCTACATATTCATGAAAAGTCAGACATTATTCAGTGAAACAGAGGTTCTGTTGAAAAAAGTTACCCACATCAGTCACTTTACTCCAAATAAAAGGTTTTAACACTTTCTACATGCTATAATTGAGTTGTTTTGCTATGGACAGAAACCCAACACTTTCATGAACACATTTCTGTGTTTACAGTAAAACAATCTGCCAGGTTTGTTTATTTACCTTTTATCTGCTTTTCTGCTAGAGTTTGAAATTGTATTTCTTTGTGTGTGCAATTTGACATAAGTTTAAACGTTTCAAATTAATCTAACATATTTACATTAGCCGCATTATGAACGCCCAGTTTGTGCTCTACATAAATAAGAGAAAATGTATTAGCTACTATATTGGTAAAGAAAATAAACACAGATTTAAGAAGAGCACTAAATCACTGCAGGTCTTTAAAAAGGTCTCAAACCCCTAAGGGTTAAATTGTCCACATGTACAAACCATGTCACAGAGATATAATAATTTAAGACCTGCAGATTGGGCTTATTAGCATTCCCAAATTGCCCATATTGTGTCTGTGTGTGTATTTGTGTGTGTGCCCTGTGATGGACTGGCAACCTGTCCAGGGTGTACCCCACCTCATGCCCTCAGTCTCCTGGGATAGGCTCCAAGCCTCCTGCTACACTGAATACAGAACAAAGAGGTATAGATGATGAGTGAGTGAGTGAGAGTGAGTTTAGCTAATTAAACACTGTCAGCAAGTTCTGATTAAATTATTATTTAACTTGAGAGTCTCATTATATGATAATAATTAAATGCCAATTAAAAAATAAATATAGCCTACATTTGTTAGAGAACTATGTTTTACTTGCAAAAATAAGTTTCACATTCATATGTACTATAAGAAAACCAGTATTTTGTTGTAAAATTGTTTTTACTCTTAATTCAGTTTTCAATCTGAATGAAACACTTCAGATTGAAAACTGAATGATCTGAATGAAACACTTAAATATAAACATAAATATACACAAATATCACAAAGGGCCAGGCGATTTGAACCATATACTGTATTAATAATTTTGTCTTTTGTTTCCTATTTTATGCAAAACTACATGCCAATGACTGTTCTCTCTTTCTTTTGCATTTTTCTTGTTTTAATTTGATGTGACAAATTTAAATGATTGTCATCACAGAATTTTCTTTCCTTCTAAATTAACTTTTGTTATGCCATAGCACTGATGAACTCTCAAATCAGACTAGTTAGAAGAAATTAATTTTCTATGACAGTAGGCAAAGCTCAGGTAATGTATTAGTCCATTAATAAATTAGAATATAATTTAAATTTTTGTAATTTAATTATAAAAGTGAGACCTTCATATATTCTAGATGAATTACCCTTTTTTTTTTAAAAATTGCTTTTTTTATTTTATTTCGATGATTATCGCTTACAGTTCATGAAAATCAAAGATCTGGTATCTCAAAGTATTTTGAGGTCTGTTATCTCAAAATATCTAATTTGTAAGTTTTACTAAATTACTATTCATGCAGTATATATACGATGTATCTCTTGGTGTGGTTTGGTACTCACATGAGAAAGGCTGTTGACTTGACAGTCCAGAAGGAAATCAACAACACCCTCCTGTAAGCCTCAGAAGGTCTGCAAAGACTGCAAGGCAAAAGTGTGAAAAAGTGCACAGCCTTAAATAGATTGTCAACTAAAGCCAATTCAAGACCTTGGGAGAGCTTCACAGGAGTGGAATGAGACTGGCGTTAGTCAGAAATAGGCACCTCTATGTCATGCTACATTTATGCAGTGAATCATTCTTAAGAAGCGCTGTTGGATATTTCTGTGTAACTTTTTTTGACCAAGGTTAGAAAATACTGTTATTTTGAGACACTGGATTTTTGTATTTTCATGAGCAGTAACCTGTAATTTAAAAAAAAGGTTGAAATAGTCCATATGATGTGTAATGAATCTAGAATATATTTGAGTTTCATTTTTAAATTAAATTACAGTGGAACCTCGGATTACGAGCATAATTCGTTCTGGAAGTGGGCTCGTATTCCAAAACACTCGTAAACCAAATTTAATTTTCCCATAAGAAATAATGTAAACTTAAATTATTCGTTCTACAGCCCCAAAAAATTAATACATAAAAATAATTAATACAAAATATTAAGTCAAAATAAAACAAATTAACCTGCACTTTACCTTTCAAAAAAGTAAAAAATTAATCCCGGCAGATAAGTGTTTTCCTTTTGTGCACGCAGGCGCTGTGTATGTGTGTGCATGTGTGTGTGAGGCTAGAGTAAGTGGAGACTCTTGCTTTCAGCCCCTCCTGTCTCCCGCTCCTCATCTTACACATTAAAACTTTCTCCTCTCGTTTAAACACACACACATTAACGAAAAGACTGTTGTTCTCTTCAAAATGATTAAAGCTTCTCCGCTTTTTTTATGTTGCTCGCGACAGCGTAACAGCCTGTTAATTCATGCTCGTGTAATGATGAGAAGGACAAACTGGTCGATGCCCGTTCTTTTATTTTCTGCATTGTCAGGTTATAGTACAAACTTT
>JAOVVA010148792.1:0-10261 GCA_028565275.1 Leiocassis micropogon | reverse complement strand
ATGTGTGCATATGTGTGTGTGTGTGTGTGCGAGAGAGAGGGGGGGGCGGGAAGCGGCCTACGCAGAGTGCAGGGAGCGGTTTGGCACAAAGCCAACAGCATGCTCATAATAAATAGAGGCACATTTGGGAAATATCCCAGAAACAAGGTATATTTGTGTGTGTGTGTGTGTGTGTGTGTGTGTGTGTGTGTGTGTGTGTGTGTCACAGAAGATATTCCTGATTAAACACACCACTCAGCTGTGTTACCTCCGGGACACCAATCAGTATTTTACACTTGTAGTTTTACTTATTCGTTATATAATTTGTGTGTGTGTGTGTGTGTGTGTGTGTGTGTGTGTGTGTGTAAGTACGCAAGTGTTTGCACACACGCCTCCCTTTCTTTCTAGCTCATGGTGAATTAGACAGAAACTCTCTGGTGAAGAGAGATCAGCACCACGGACAGCGGCATGCTGCGGTGGAATCGAGTGCTCCATGTGAGGAGATGAGGAATGAGGTGGTAAAGAAATACCTTGCATCTGGGGAAGAAACACTGAGAGGAACCAGACACAGGGGGTACACTCTATCTATCTATCTATCTATCTATCTATCTATCTATCTATCTATCTATCTATCTATCATTGCTAAGCAATTGTTACCCATAATCACTGTGATGTTTCATTTCTGAGGACCCCAACCTTTTGCAACTATACACACACTCACACACTAGGGATAATTTGGAAATGCCAATCATCCTTCAATGCATACCTTTGACCTTTAAGAGGAAACCAGAGTAGCTGGAGGAAACCCACCAAGCACACGGAAACCACGGAAACCGGAGAGATTCGAACCCCCAACCCTGAAGGTGCTAAACACTAAGGCAGTGGACCACCAGTCACTAAATAAACCACCCTGATCCACCATGACATTGCAACACCATCAAGAACCATTAAAAACAAGTGTCCAGTACAGATCATACTATCTACCTGAGGCTCAAAAAGGTGCAATCAAGTGTCTCCCTACCACAAGGTCATTAAGGAGTCGTCTGAACTTGTTTTATTGTCTGCTTGCAGTTTATTTCAAATGCTCTTCCAGCATCTGAATGGGTTTTCTTTGGGTTCTCCAGTTGCCTCATACAACCTAAAAACATGCTGCTTAAGTTAAGCTTCATCTGGTTGTAGTATCTCCTCCCACTCAGTTTTCTCCAGGACAGACTGAAAATCTTCTAGTCAGAAGAATAATTGAATAGCCACATATGGGTATGAGTGTAAATGGTTTTTATGAATTTTATCGAGAAACATGGGCGAGACCATTTATACTTTTCATGACATCAGGTACCAGTCAAATCTCTGGACACACCTTTCAATTCAATGCTTGCTCTTTATTTTTTATTGCCTCATTTAATTGTAGAACAATTCTGATGGCACTGAAACAATAAAGTAGCATATATGGAATGAAATCCAATACGCGAAGGTCAGCACATTTGGAAAAACCACAAGAACTTTAAAAGAATCTTCAACTTTGTTCTACACTTTAAAGCAAATAATAAAATACCTTGGAATTAGACGGTGTGTTCACACATTTCAATGGTGGTGTTTGATAGGATTAGACTCACGGGGGTCATAAAATAGGCGGCATGAAGTCGTAGTGGTTACCTCCGTGGTTCAGGGTTTGAATCCTACTTTTGGGTCTGTGTGCATGGAGTTTGCATGTTTCAGGCTTGCAAGTCACTTGATCATAATAACATATGGTAATCATTTGTATTTTTGAAATCTGGTCTTTGGAGATTATGCTGAAAGGGTGTTGTTTTAACAGGTGACTTGTAAGCCCCACTGTTTATTTCATGAGCCTTGTTATATTTTGAATGATTTAATTTGGTTTCTGATTGTTTGAGCTGGTTAATGGGTTACATCTCCTCAAAAGTTATCTCCAGAATACCCTACCTTTGGATCTAAACTGCCTCCACCCACCATGTTGAAATCAGGTCTATATGTGATCCAGTGGCAGCAAGTACGATATCAAGACCATCTCTAAACAACCCTGTGGTTTTAGTAGTCACAAAATCCCCCAGTGAAGTGGAACAGCCCCCTGATTGAGTGTTATTACCGACCCGGGAGTCATCGCCAGTGACCTCACAATTTCCATCAGATGACTGGTCAATAGATAACAACCACCGTACCACCCCTTCAGATGAATCCTGACTCAGAAGGATGTCATAATTTTAGGCTTGGCACCACTACCTGAAACAACATTACACACTGAGCATGCTGATGGTCACTCTTGTTGACACATTGTCAGGTCAAGCCACCATGCTGGCCCAGATTTGGCGTTAAATTGAGTGGGAGGCTGGAAGGCTGGAAACCCAAACACTGGTCAATCTCAACACTCAGCTGAAAGGGCAAAATCAGTTTCTATAGCAACTATCTCTAAAAAAAAACTGCTCCATGTGAAAAACAAGTCGCTGGCACCTTTACAGGTCTTCCTGACACACTTTTAACAATCAAGACATCTAATATTCTTTTTATTGCCTTGTTCAGAGTAGAGTTGCACCTACATGGTGAGAACTTAATACTGACAGTATTTAAACCTAGAGACAAAAAATATCCACACACAGGGGAAAAGAGTTGGAGAAAAACTGACTGGTTCATCTGTTCAACTGTTGGTTTCTTGAGCAAGGCCATCAACCCCCACCTGCTCTGATGTATAAAGAGATGTGTACTGTATATAGAGATTTGTATTTTATATATAAAGGTCACTCTGGATAAGGGTGCCTACTGTAAATGTAAATGAGTCAAAGCAAAGTGAGTTTGACCGACAAAGATCATGTTGGTTTACTAGCGTGATTGTGGTCCGGACGCATCTGGTACGATCGCTTGCGCTGCCCGAACAAGGACCTCAAATGCTATGATATCAATCATGACACTGTCCCATTTAATATTTGGTTTATTATCAGTCCTGGGCTACATATTATAAACAAACATGAACTATAGCTGTCTGGAAGTTGAGTCATGTCATTCGGACTCTTATTTGTTGGTTTGAAACATTTTCCTCCTCATCCAAGGAGCTTCTTCTGTCCGAAAAAGGTTGATTAAGGGTCCCAAATATCCTCTATGGGCCGTCTCTCACCAGAGTAGATTCACAGATGGAAAATAATGAAGGTGAGAAGTAGTTAAAATGAGATGCTCACTTGTGGTCCCAAAAGAGGGTCATTAGGTCTGGTGTCCCTGGTGGACGCGTGAAGTTGGGTGAAAGGGCAGCATAGAAAAAATGGGAGACAGGTCATGTCTGAGGTTCTGTTGAGGGAAGGGTTTTCCAGTTTCATATACAGTAGATTGCTTCTTTCACTCCTCTTCTCAAACCGTCTCTCCTCTCTGTCCAAAATATGTCTCCTTTTCCTTTTAAATCCAGAGACACTTCTTTAGTGATGTCCCCCCTGTGCTGAGACATCCTCTTGTGTAAAGGCTGTACAGGTTGGTTTCTCCATCATAAGTCTAAATACTGGATGGACTCCATGCAATTAAATAGGCTCCATGCATTATATTGCTACTTTTATGTTTTAGGGCGTTTTCACATTAAGCATGATTGATTTGTACCATGCCCTGGATGACCCCAACCAACCCACCATGGGGTAAATAAAATCATAAAATCCACAGTGCTCTACAAAAGCGCTTCTCTCTAACCCAAAAGTTGTATCATGATTATGTTAAGCAATATTAAGCAAAGATGTTAGGCGAAACCAATTGTGCCCAGTGAACCTTGCTGTGACGCTCTCGTACCCGAGTGTGTTCGCATTGCTCTCAGTCGCAATAGGAAGACGGCAAAAACCGGGGTTCTGTTTAAATACATTAACCGTCATATACGTAACAAAACAAAAGACATTTCTAGACCCTGAAGTCATCCTGATCCTATTTTATTCTTATTCATCATTTTTTTTGTTTATTGTTTTTTTTGCATCAACACATTTTATGACTTTATTCACTATACTATAATTAACTAATTAGAACAAACAATTAAAATATGATTCAGACTGTATCATTAAACAGACACACACACAACACGGTCATCATCATTAACAGTCAATAAAATGTCTAATAAATCAATTTAAACTGCAGGCTCGCCGTGTTTATCCACCTTACAGACGGACGTGAAAATAGTAAGGAATAAAAAACTGTCTGGCGCTGTTACAGAAGAAGAAGGGTGTGGTGAAGCGGAGTCACTGTTATCATGAAGGTGATTCAGAAACGATCAGGGATCAGAACGAGCTGCAGTTAGAGAAAATTAATCAACACCTTCTGACCTCATTATAAGCCCCTCCTTTAGCACCGCCCACTTTTTTTACATTTATGATGTTGTGACATTGTAGGCTTTTGACGGATTCCAACACACACTCTCTCTCTCTCTCTCTCTCTCTCTCTCTCTCTCTCTCTCTCAAACACGCATACAGTATACACACTCACACACACACACACAGTACACACACACACAGTACACACACACACAGTACACACAGTGCTCCATCTATCACGGAGGAAAGGATTAATTTCTGTCTGCACCAGGGCTTCTACTGGGGTAAATCCTTCACCCATTACTCCCCACACACACTCATCTTAGAGACGGAGGGAGACAGGAGGGATGCAGAGAGAGAGAAAAAACAGGATGGAGGGAGATGCAGAGGGGAAATCCTTCTGACACACCCTCTGAAGAGAGAGAGAGAGAGAGAGAAAGAGAGAGATGACTTGTGATTTACAGCGTAGAGATTCTCCTCCCAGCGGGACGTCGCTGCTACTCTGTGTACATATGTGTGTGTGTGTGTGTGTGTGTGTTTTTACATATTAAATTGTTTTTCCCGAGCGAGGCGACATATGGAAATGGTGTTTGAGGATAATGCTTTGACAGGATGACGAATGAGGCGACGAAATCGATGGCATGTGAAATTACACCTCATCACACTTCACCCTCTAATCCACCACCACTACATTACCCATAATGCAAATCTGCACTGCTTATGTAAACATGAGGTGAACTGGAACCAGGCATGTATAGCACTCAAACCAGGCAAACAGAAAAACAAACAAACAAACAAATAAATACAGGAACAAATAAAATACTAGAGCATAAAATAGGGGTCATGTGGTACAGAAAATATTTATGTGGCACATCTGAGGACATTGTAACTTACATAGTTTAAATTCTATCTATCTATCTATCTATCTATCTATCTATCTATCTATCTATATATCTATATATATATATATATAATTAATTTTGTTTCTTGTTGTTCTATAAATGATTGCATGTTATACAGCAAAAAATTCAATAAATAATAAATAAAAAACAAATAGTAATTTTATATATCAACATAACGTGAAATAAAATTGTAATCGTTAATTAATGAATGTTGTAATACATAGGATTTTTTTATGTGAGTTCATTTAGTTTATTTAATATATATTTTAGTGTTGTTTATTATAAACTGTTATATTACTTGTAAATTGTAAAATATTTATTTATTTGTTTATTTATTTATATACAAATAAAATGTGGCCACAATGGCGTAAATGAAGTGCATATTTTATAGATTTAAAAAATATTTAATTGTTTCAATAAATTTGATATTAAATTATTTTTTTAATCTATTTATACCTTTCACCATATACAAAATAAAAACATATTTACGGTATGAGTGCACTTTATACTCTTTTCTACATGTTGTTATTGTTGTTACTATTATTATTAACAGCACCAGCAGTAATAGTGGTATTGATGCCGTCGTTGTTATTCTTGTTGTCGTTGCCGTGGTGATTAGTTAGCAGATAATGGTGTGACAAGGAGGATGAATGAGGTGACAAAATCAATCACACGTGTAATTACAGTTTATCAATACATCTACATTACCCACAATGCCCTGGGATTTGTTAGCATCAGTGCTAATGGAGGTCAAACAGAGTGAGTTTACAGGTTATGAACTAAAGGAAGGGAAGGTAATGTGATTCGCTCAGGTCACTGAATAAACGCTGCGGTGAACACAAGCGTGATGTTACTTTAGATTTCAGATTCTCGCTGTACGCTCACACAGACACGGGCGACTTCAGTCTGATCGCGTGTCAGATCTTAGCACTCGGACTTTCCTTCACGCTCATATCGTGTTTCGTAAAAACTGAATTAAAAGAGTTATGTAGGCACTTTAAGAGTACGACAAGGATAACAACAATATGATAAAATATACTGTAGATATAACCTGCACTGTTTATTATTAAATACTTCACTCATTATTATGGCATTACATTATACTTATTATATATTTACTGTCCATTCTTGGTCTCTTTCTCACGTTCTTTTTTTGACCTCCTTCACTTGCACACACGCCTCTTTGGATCTCATGTTGAGAGTCTGAGTGAAAAGCTACCAAATACAAATGTAACACTCAGAACCACCTCCTGGCCTTTTATCTGCTTGATTAGACACGTAGAGTAACGAGGGAACACGACACATCTGGACCTGCCACTCCTGGTCGGCCGTTTGTTCCATTATTTATGACCTCCAAAGAAATATCAGTCCATCTATCTACTGCGCCACAGCGGTCGTACAAATGAAAATATAGTTGCAAGCAACGATGAGCGGGCCCAAGCACCTTGCGCCATCGCCTCCCGGGTACACCACACCTGTGAGTTTTTTGAGCATGTTAAGACCTCCAGAAAGCCATCGCTTGCCAGTGCTTGGGCCCTAAATATGTGTTATCTCAAAGCAGCTCCATAGAATAAAAAAAGGAAATGATTGTTACTATGATTATTGTTATTATTGTTATTATTGTTATTATTATTATATTACATTTCTCAGGGCACTAAATAAACGCTGCATTAGATTTCTGTTTCTCATTGTACTCTTACACAGACATGGATGACTTCAGTCTGAAGATCTTTTTAACTGTAAAGTTTTTTTTTTTTAGTTTCTCAAAAACGTTTCTGCTTTTAAAGTCCTTTATTGATCAGTTCCACTTACGTAACCTTTTTTTTTTGTCTGTTTTATTAAACAAATTTGATCTAAAGCCACTAATCAAATAATGTAGTCAGTTTTTTTTTATTAAATTTTTTACATTTAATCTCAAATGCATCTACTGAAAACAGTCCATGTTATTGCCGTATCAGGAAAACAATCAACTCCAGGATAATGCAATGAAGCAGAGACTTCATTTTACAAACTGTGTGTAAACTGTGATGTTATGAAGCTGTTGGATAAATGGTCCTAAGCACGGACACTGGAGACTCCTTCCCTAACCGAGATTAAATACATGCCCGTTTAAATGCAGAAAACTTCACCAGGACACATTTTATAATCTGTGAACAAGCTGTTGCTATGGAAACGATAAAGTATAAGAACAAATGCTGATCTGACTAATCAGATTAAGGAATCCAACAGAGCTGTGGTATTATGATCATCATTATCATGCTATTATTATTAAAGTAAGTTCTCTGATGGCAGTGTGATTTAGACATTATTAATGCAAATCTGATTAATAAAAGGAGATTACTGAGCAGCTGTGGATCGAACGAGCTGAGACAGAGACAGAGACAGAGAGGGGAGGGATGACTTATTCACAAAGAGAAAAGGAGAAGGAGGAGGACGAGGAGGAGGAATGGGAGAGGAGATGGAAATTAGCACGGATAGATTATCTGTCATCCTGTAAACCGGCGCATTAGCAGGAGGCGAGGCTAAAGGCTGCAATTTAGCCATCGCTCATCGTAGCACATGCCGAAGGATCGCAATCATGACCGTATTTTAAATTTGGTCAACATCAGTGAGGAGCTGGGTTATTGAAGTGTTTGTTCGGTGTAAAGGTGAGGTGAAGAACTGCTGGAACAAACTGCAAGTGTAAAAACGTCTCTGAGCGTTACAGACAGAAACACATACAGAAGATTTCAACCCCCTGTGGTATGATGTTGTCTCCTGGTAACGTGATCTAATTTACCTTGCATTAACAAAACATCACACCCATCCAATATGTCCACTTTTTTTTAGTTAGGGCGCACTAACTTTTACACATGATGATTTTTTTATATATATATATATATATATATATATTAATACCGATAATAGGTAGTATTAGCAGTAGTAGTACTCCAGTATATACTATACAGTAACTCTAAATGCTCTGATATATTACAATTTTTATACTATATACAATTTTATACTAATATTACTTATTTTAGTAATCATGTAGTTTTCTTCTTTTTCTTCTTCGTCTTCTTCTTCTTTCCACTAGAAGTAACACTACTGTTTTATTATTAATTATTGTTGTTTATTTATTTGTTTTATTGTGCACAAGTACAGTAACACATCTCGTTATATGTAATAAATTAAGAACTATAATCTCCAATCCTACATTAGACTGTGCTAAACATCTCGGCCAAAACATGGTATTGGTGCTAAAAAGTTTGCGTAACACTTAATGCTTCTTATCTACCGATTATTTTTTTGTAAACATACATACACATTTATATTTTTATCAGATAAAAACAAACACTCTTGCTAAATACAATTTCATGCCCTTTGATGTCCGTAGTTTCCGTTACTTATTTGAATTCAAATCTTTCAACGGTCTTACAGTAACTGTCATTCAGATGAAACGTTAGATTTCACATGAAAAGACATATAGCAGAAAAAGTTTATTATTCTAAAATGCAAAACTGTTAAGATATTGCATCATGAATTTGACATGGTTACGGACACTACAGAATTTTGGGGGGGGGGAATAAAATCCTTAATTTTGCATGCTTTTGGAATGCTTTCATTTAAGCAGCAAATTTTACAGGTCATACGCTTCTAGAAGCTAATATTACTAATAATTTTAGTATGAATACTCATAATGAAATATGAATCATTGGCATTTTAAATGCTTATTGTTTGAAGCGAGACAGTATAACGCTGAGAAATGGGCATTTTTGGAGCCACATACTGTATAAAAATCACCTCTCCAAGACAGCTGAAGTTAGCAACTTGAAATTTTTAGGGAAGCGAGATTGGTCACTTCCATGTTGCATAAACTAAACGTCAGAAGTGGCTTCTTTGGCCCACACACATTCTGTATTATATGTATAACATAAGAATAAAACAAATCAGCACCAGTACTGTGTTTTGGCCGTTCTGGATTCGGGATGAATTTCCTGACTTTAAGGTAAGAACGAGGTCAGAGAGGACGCACGCTCCCGGCCATCTGAATGACAAAGCGAACACAGCATGACATAATTCAGAAACGAGAACCAACGTTAAATGGAGAAGTAAATCCCTTTAAGACCAGATACAGATCTGATGGAGTGACCAGGAACAGGGCGTGATGAGGAACAGCGCAGCGCTCAGAGACGCCTCAGCACCTGCACACTCGGATTTATTTGAAAGCAGATATTAAGCTGAGCAGCGAGCTGGAGCGTCTATCGTGCTCGGGTGATCTCTACAGAAACAGCTGTATACAGCTCCTCATACACACACTCTCATACTCACACACTCTTTATTACTCTGTCAGTCAGCCTGAATGGAGCTCATGATTAAACCCTGACGCTGGGTTGCAATAAACCTGTCAATTATCAGCCCATAAATATAATTTGTTATTCTGGTCCACTACGGTGCAGGGTAAAGTCAACCCAGTCGTAATAAAAGCCCTTGTGTGTGTGTGTGTGTGTGTGTGTGTGTGTGTTCACCATGTAAAAACTCTTCGTTTTGTTTTGTTTTTTCTCTCTAATGCTCTGTATTGATCCTCTGTTCCAGCTGCTTTGATCTGGCTCGGTATTCATAATTAAAAATAATGAAATCGCAGTTAATAATTCACGCTGTGTGTTTTCAGTTTGCACTATCTCTGTGTGTGTGTGTGTGTGTGTGTGTAACATTCACTTCTCTCTCTTTAAGTGGCCAGGCTGCATGATTCGTTTCACTCGGGAAAGTAAGAAGTAGGTCAGAGAGGAAGACAGGTTGAGGAGCGTAAAATCTTGTGTGCGCACACACACACACACACACACACACACATACACACACAATAGAATTGTTTCAGGGTTGAGGTTTTATCAGATCTTCTACTAATTTGAGCTTTACTTTACCTACAGCTTCTAATCTAAATAAAAGAAAGCTTTGCCCTGTATATTGGTCTGAATTCGCTGCTTCTAAGCGACTCGCTCAATGTAAACAAACACCTGCACCAATAGATATTAATTAGAAAAGATTAAGTGAATATTTTTACTGGGATTAGTTCATATTTTCACTTTGGCTGAAATAACAGCGCTGAAGTGGTATAAGTGA
>JAOVVA010148781.1:0-10261 GCA_028565275.1 Leiocassis micropogon | reverse complement strand
TTTATATTTTTTGAATACAATCTGGGTTAGCACCCGGACATCCCTTTCAGACAGCTTCCTCTTGCGTCCACAGTTACTCCTGTTGGAAATGGTTTCTTCTTTCTTGGTGGTATGCTGACATTACCCTGGATGCCGTGACTCTTGACCCATCACAAAGACTTTCTGTCTTAGTCACAGATATGCCAGCGAGACGTGCACCAACAATTTGTCCTCTTTGGAACACTCATATGTCACCCATAATGTTTGTGTGCATTGCAATATTTTAAGCAAAACTGTGCTATTACTCTGCTAATTAAACTTTTACACTCTGCACATTCCACCAGTAAGAGCAATTAATGAAGATTGGCCACCAGGCTGGTCAAACTATTGTTATTTAGAGTGGATATTTAAAGTAAATTACAAAATAACCCAAGATCATGCAGTATTTGCATAGCTTTAAAAACTCAAATAAAACAAAATTGTGAATAATTTGTAAACAAATTGTGTTAAAGCTTTGGCTAAATAAATTAAGAAATCAGTATTTGGTGGAATAATCCCGATTTTCAATTACAGCTTTCATGCGTTTTGGCTCTCCACCAGTTTTTCACATTGCTGTTGGGTAACTTTATACCACTTTTTTGCAAAAAAAGCAAACAGCTCAGCTTTGCTTGATGGTTTGTGACCATCCATCAAAATTCGATTGCACAGTGTGATGTCTGAAGCCTCCTCCATCCACACGCGCATGCACGCACGCACACACACACAGAGGCTGGACTTACAAGCGGTTGTTTTTTTAGATTGGTCCAGTGCTGTGTTGATGCTTGTATCCACATTGTTTGAGTTGCAAGGGTTATTCCTTCTGGGTTAATCCTTCTTCCTTCAGAGAATGTACAACCGGTAGTACACAGTACTTTATTCTTTTAACGGCAGCTGGTTTTGGCTGAATTTACTGTGTCTCAGTACCGTTCTTGCACTACTGTTCCTGTACCTGTTTTTTTCTGGTAGCGCTACTACGACTAGATAATGGCAGATGGACAGATTTTTAAAAACCAGCCCAAGTATATTTGTGCACTCTATCAGTATACACATTGTGGTTATTTTAATACGTGCTGTGCTATAGGAGATTTTACCTGTGATTTTTAACTATTAATTGTACCATTTTGTATTTAAACATATTTATCAAGGCTAACAAATGATCTCTTTTAGATGATGTTTGCCAATATTTATTTATTACTTCAGAAGTATTTAAAAAAACACATTTTTAAATTATAGACAAACTGCATAAATTCCTGACTAACTTGTTTGAATATAACCTGTAACAAATTGCATCATATTGTGGATAAGTAATTGCATTGTGTTGATTTTAAATTTTATGCAATTAATTGTGCAGCACTAGTGTGGATAGTGATAATTGTAGCGGTTAATTGCAATTGGCTGACCGAGCTTCTTTTGTGTGGATACGAGTGTCAATTCACAACGACATCCTCAGTTTTGACCACCTTAGTCATATAAAAGCTAAAATGTAATGTGAGATGGAGCTAAATCTCTTGGCCCACTTGTATTTTTGAGCTAACAGGTGATAGTTTAGAGACTCATCCTGGGTCATTTTGGTGCTTGAGTTTTTTTGTTTGACAGTGCCAGAAGTAGGTCACAGCCGTTATGTTTGCTTCGGCAAATGTGGTTGTGTGCATCTGGGCTGCAGCTTATTGGCATGGACACTGAAGCAGTGTGTTTGGACGAAGTGTGAAGCAGATGCCCTTTGAGATGACAATGCATTGTCTGTGGGGTATTTCAGCTGGAGCATTAACACACACGGGGACGTCGGAGATCTCTTGTTAAAAAAAAAAAAGAAAGAAAAGAGCAAAATATGGGACCTTTAATCTTGGACTAATGGCAACCATCTATTTCAGTAGACTTTGTTTTGAACAGTGCTCTTCAGCTGATTTGGTTACATTATTCAAAAGAAAAACGTGCCTTTTTTACATTCATAGTGCTTATTGTGACACAGGTCAATAGTCTTTTCAGCCTCTGGTTCCACCTCTGTCTGTTTGTACTCTGTGTGGCACCATTTATAATATACTGTTTAAAATTGTAAATATTAAATAGATGGTTAATAAATTAGCAGCCAACCTACTATCATGTACACCAATCAGCCATAAGTTTAAGACCACCAGGCTAATATTGATTAGGTCCCCCCGACCTGTGTGTTCTGACACCTTCCTATAAGATCCAGATACCCTTTTCAGCAGCTTTAGATATAATAACCCTAGGATCGGACTACATGGGCCAGCCTTCACTCCCCATGCATACTGTATCAATGAGCTTTGGTCGCCCATGTACCTGTCGCCAGTTCACCAGTTTTCCTTCCTTCGTGTATTGTCCTGACCACTGCAGACTGGAAACATCCCACAAGAGCTGCAGTTTTGGAGTTGCTCTGACACAGTTGTCTAGCAATCACAATTTGGCCATTGTCACTCATTCAAATCCCTTTTTTTTAAAATTTATGTAGTATTGTGATAACACACTATACGTGTATTTACACGTATCTATATCTCCGATATAGCAGGTGGCAACATGCACCTACCTACAAATGGAGCCACCATTTAACACGAGGAGAAAAGAATAATGCAGTTAACCTTCTGCGCTATGCCTTATAATATTGGTGTTTTGGAAAAAAGCATCCAGAGCAGCGCTCTCGCGTACATACCTCCTTTTCAGCTATGGCTATGTAGGTCAGAGGATGAGAGAGACCTGTGCGCAAAGAGATTTCAGATGAGCTGTAAAGCACAATCATGCCCTCATTCACATCATTGGAGCTATTGCTAAACATGTACCCACTTTTGTCCACATCTATGAGGGCATCACCTGGTCCCTAAACTCCTCTTTTCTGGTTAAAAAAGCAGAGCCTCTATTTTATGAGGAGACCTAAGACCCACCTGTGCTCCAGGCTATTGGAAAACATTTATTTCTGTACCACAGAAAGCATCTTCACAAACTGCATCTCAGTGTGTTATGGTATCTGCACTGCCGCAAAGCCCTTATGAGGTTTGGTGAAAACTGCCCAGCAATTCATTGGCACTCAGATAACCACCATGAAGCACATTTACAAAAACACTGTCTGCAAAAGAGCAAAAGGTATCATCAAGGATGAAGGATCTCTTTTTACCCTAATCATGGACTATTCATCCTCCTCTCATCGGACAGATGCTGCACCTGTAGCGTAATGAAAAATGGCTTTTTTTCCCCCGTGGCTGTTACCATACTGAGCTGATCATGGTGTAATAACCACTATACTACTGTACTGTCACTTCCACTTTATATTACACTGCTTTATCCACCATGCCTTTTTGCACCATCGATGATTTATAATGCTGCCTTTGTATTTCTTTATATTCTACCCATATTCATTTTGTATATAGTATATACAAAATGAATATGGGTGGAATGTACAAATGTACAAAGGCAGCATTATAAATCATTGATGTCCCTTGTGTGTGTGTTTAGCATGTTATCTTCTTGACATGCATATACCACTGCATACTCGTTGTTTACACAGATATACTGTATATTTACATATACATCCTATTTATAATATCTACTGCATGTTCTGTACATAACGCTCATACCCTTGTACATATAACGTCCATAATCATATTTTGCTACATTTTATTTATTGTAAATAAGCCACTTATGTACTTCTGGCTAGATGAATTGTGCGCTCCAGTGGCTTTGTACATGTACTTTACACGCTAACAATAAGGATGATTCTAAACTAATAATCATGTGGAAGAGATGACTTTGTGTGCGTTAAGAAATGAATGGCAAAGAGGATGTTCAGTAAACATAGTTACTTTTTGCTGAAAAGTATATGCATGGACCCTGCGATGGATTGGCACCCTGTCCGTATACCCCGCCTCATGACCCAAGTCTCCTGGGATAGTACATCAATCAGCATTATTAAATAAAAATATTGTTTTCAGATATTAAATTGTCAAGTCTAATTTTAGACTTTTAATATAATGTGGAGGCCCAGGTTCAATTTCCGCCCAATGCCCAGTTACTGAATTCAGTGCCAGTCCCAAGCCTAGATAAAAAGGTTGTGTTAGGGAGGGTTGTGTTAGGAAGGGCATTCCGGCGTAAAACTTGTGCCAAGTTGTTGTGTGGATCAGATGGTCCACTGGGGCGACTTCTCAATGGGAGCAGTTAAAAGACTAACAACAATGTAATTCTGTAAGACTTGTAATTAAACAAAATAAAGTTCTTTTACATAGTTATGCATCCAACATCGTTTTGTGTGTGTGGAATCAGAGTTGGCTGATGCTGATGGCTGATCACAGGTGTGGAGGTTATGAGGATCTTCCATTTAAAGTGTTATAATTAGTGTGTAGTATTGTTTATTTACTATTTATAGCAGTAAAAATTACTATTCCAGACAGTACAAAAATAATTAAGATCTTCTAAAATATTATAAATTTTAAACTTGGAAGGCAACATATTTCAGGTGGATTATAAAGAAACTGAAACCAATAGAATAGCCTTTGCTCGAATAAAGGGCAAACTTTTTCCATTCCGTGACTAGCATCAAGAGGCTCCCACAAATGCTCAAATACGGTTGTCCTACTATACTCAGTATAACATGCACCATAGCTCAAGTTTTTCAGGGTTTCTGCTATATGTGAGGGTCGACTTACAAGATTTAGCTGCTGGCTTTGTGGATTACTTTTCATACTTAAATTAGTGACGGTGCGTTTTATGTCTTTTAAAGAGACTAGATAATATTCCCAGACTTGGTGGCATGTTCATGTGACTGTTGACTCATGTATGTTGCCTCATCAAAATATTATTGGTAATTATCGTCCAATGCTTTAGGCATTTTAATTTAAGCGTGCTTAGCTTAACACCAATGCTACCTGCTGTCGTCAGAGCAAGTGTAATTACTGCATGTTTTATGCCTAAACCTAATGCCAAGCAAACTCCGGGGATTGGGACTAAATAGCTGTTTAGAATTAAGTAAACCACTTATCACTGAGGCTAATTGGTAAAAAAAAGGCTTTAATTGTGGAGCATTGGAAAAAGGTTATGTGGTCTAATGAGTCCAGATGTACCCTGTTCCAGAGTGATTGGTGCATCAGGGTAAGAAGAGAGACAGGTGAAGTGATGCATCCATCATGCCTATTGCCTACTGTATGAGCCTGTGGGGACAGTGTTGTGATCTGAGCTTGTTTCTGTTCCAAGATGTAGAGGTCAAGATTTTTTCGGGCTCAAATTATGAAAGAGTGGTTCAGGATGCAAAAGGACACCATTTTCACACATGGATTAACCACCACAGTGTCTAGAGCATTGAGAATGCTCCCTGTTGAGAATCTTTGGGGATACCTAGAGAAGGCCTTGTGCAGCGGTCCAATATGTTTATTATACCCGTAGAACTCTTCCAAAACCTTAGTAATTTGTATGCAATGTAAGCATCTCTTAACACTTTAACATTACTCCTTAGAACAACATTTTCAGAACAACTTTCAGATGCTTCTCTGATAGAAAATAACAAAAGGCTTTAGATTTAAGTGAGTGGAAATTACAGTATTACATTAGAAGCAAAAGCAAAACCAAGTCATCGATCATGACAGAATTGTCATTATTTTACCTCCTTATATCACCACTGTGGATTTGAAATAAAGCAATTAAGATGTTCAGCATTGATTCAAGGAGTTTATTTACACATTCCCTCCATTTTCATAGGAGTGTTCCAATGAATAGCTACCAAAGTTCAACACTTCAACTTCAGACCTTTTAGCTCCTTCATTTATCACATAATATTGAGTAAACAGGCTGCAACTCACTAAACTGCTTATCAGACTGTGGTCCACATACTTTCAGGCCTGAGAAAATGGAAAGGCTTGGTTAAAAACAAAATAAGCCTTTAATTTCTAATCAGTTACTGCAATATTTTGACCCCTTGAGGTAAAGCTAAGAGTCTATGCTTGAATCACATATTGATTGCTTCACTTCAAACCCACTGAGGCACAGTTAGGAAAATTGTCATGGTCCAAATGAATTAAATAGCAAAGGGACAAAATAAAAAATGGTTACAGTAATTAGTTACACATGGATAATGGGGCACAACACTGTACAATAAGAGTTGATGCCCTGCAGTAAACCTGCATATTAAAAAGCTTCACTGAATTGCTGAAGCAACATGCAGAATTTGATGATTATTGCCCATTATGGCTAAAATATTAACCAGTCATATTAAATATATTAAAATTTTAACCATATTTTGGACACCTTCCCCATTGTTTTACAATGTAGAAAGAAAAAAAAATAGAGAAGACCATGGGATTATGAGAAAGAAGAGTTTTTGTTTATGTTTAAATGTTGACCCTACAGCATTTGGTTTTAAACTTTTATACAAGTAAAAAAAAAAAAAAAAAACTAACTAGATGCATCACAGTCTAGCCACACACAACCAAAAACTTTCATGTAGTTCAAAAGGAACTACATGAAAAACCACTGGCATACATTTCCTACCTTTCCAGCAGATTTACAGCAAACGTTGCCATAGTATTACTGTTCACACCTTCTGACTCAAGGGCCGCTCATTACCTCAAGCCATAAGGATTCTCAGTATCTGGTGTTAACTAACTCTGGCTCTTCCATTTCCTACCTCTGATGACTGAACCTCTTGTGTAATTGCAAACCGAATCTCATTGAACATCAATAGAATCTTCTCAATACATGTGCAGTTTGCACATTTTTACATTATACATACTACTAGATTACACATTTTCTTCTCTAAGCTTTGCATATTGATGATTCTACATGTGTTTATGTATCACATTATAGTCTATTCCTATTAGATTATTGAAGATCCCATTTCCCTTTTCTGATGATTCCCTTTGTTACTATAGCAACGATAATGTAGAAGAACTTCCTCATTAATATAAACCTGTCTGAGCCATGTCATTATGGAAAATTTGTCACCTTTCGGCCATTCAAAACATCACTGAGGTATAAGAAAATGTGCTGTTATCCACCCACCCCCACCCAACACACACATGCACACACACACACGCACACACAAAACAAGAGGGAAAAAAAACATGATGGCCTAAGCAATGACCACACTGTTATCAACGTGTAATTTCCCTGAGCTCACATTTCGCTTTTTCCATCAAGCAATTCTGTCCATTTTCAGAAAGTTTTATGGTACCCTTTTGGACTATTTTTATCTCTAGGTCCATTAACATTTTGTACCTTCTTTTTCTAGAAATCTATATTCCTTCTGTTAGTTGACCATTTAATTTTAAATGCAACCCATTTTATAGGATTGTTTCTAATATTAGGTACATTTGTATAGTGGTGTGTTTTGTCTCCTCCTTCAGTAAATTTTCTCTCTTGTTTCTGTGTTCTTTTTCAGAAAATGACCTGTAAACAGGTGATTGAGAAGTTTGAGGAAGCAGCTAAATCAAAAAGAGGCGACATTATCAAACTAGCCATGGATGGCTGAATGGAGTTTTCTGTCTTTTCCTCATACTGTATGCTTGCTCTTGGTTTGTCGGTCCTGGATAAGATCCTTTGATATTTGCACTACTTATTTGTTTGTCTGTCTCTTTTTTTATGTCTGTGATTCTAGTAGTTTCGTTTTTTGTTTTATGTAGATTTTCTTTTCTTTGCAGCAATAAATGTTACAATATGCTGTTCTGTTCTTTGTCAGTGCAGTGTTGATTATGCTTCTGTATTACACATACATTATAAAAGCTCCTTCATGGCTATTATACTGGACTTTCATGTAAACATTCACATTCTCAGAAGCTGGCCATTAAAAATGACTGAAGTGCATTAAACAAGATGGATAATTTTGTGCCAAAATTTAACAAAATGAAGGTTTTGTATAATTATCAGCCCACAGATGGTGCACATGAAATAAAGGAGAATTTTTGTGCAGGGCTTAAAGTTCTCTGCCACTGTGCCAGATTTGCGGTGCAAATGTAGGGCTGTTTTACATTCAAAAATGTGTCTGGTAGGGTTCATACAGTTATGAAAATCCTGAAAAATTAAGCAAATATCTTTTTCCAGAGCTAGAAAAGTTATGAAAAATAAAGAATATCAAAGTTTTGGAAATGTCACAAGATATTCAGTTTTTTTCAATCAACATTTTTGGTTTTAATTAATAAGGCTTGAGAGTGAGGGTAATGAGCTGTGTGTGCATGCACTCACCCATGTGTAACGAGGTAGGGAGCTGTAGGGACTTTGTTTTGCCTCTGTCCAGCTTCATCATCATTAAAGAGCCCCAAACCCAATGGTTTGATCTAATCTGTTCATTTAGAGCTCTGGATATGGCAGACTTGGTGGGAATGAGTGTTTTGGCATTCTCTCTGGACTTACTGAGTGAGTGAGTAAAAACGTTAGTATGTACGCGGAACTAAATGTATACTGTAACGAAATTCTAAAGCATTGAGGAAATATCACATTTCAGACCTCAAATCATGTGAATCCAGTTCAAAGTAAGCTACTCTATATTCACATGAAGAGAGTAAGGAACAAATTAATGAGTATTTATCTGGTGACAGCTAAAGCAGTTAGTTTAGTCTAGTTAACAGGTTTGTCCATCTCATAATTATTCGACCAGATGGAAAGTAAACCATGCAGGGTTGTTAATAGTCTGTGTCTGAGAAAGAGAGAAGCAACATATTTGAAAATATCTTTGAAAGGTTTTTCATATCCAGAGGATGACTGCTAGATCATAACATCTGGTTTCAATACCCAAGGTAGATGTTTAATAATGGTGTCATGCAGTGATGATCACAACACCTCAGTTCACTGTTCCTGAAGCAAAACGCATGTATGAATTGAGTCTAGAATTTCAGGCGCTTTTTTTTTTTTTTTTTTTGCTATAAGCCCTGTTTATGGATTCTCCAGTGCTCTGTACATTGACATAAACAGATTAAAGCAGTTCTAAACTAAACTCTAGTTAAAGAACATTCAGGTGGTGTAAATCTATGGGTCGCTTTAAAAGTAAACTCCAGCAAGCTCCTCAATACAGATTTATTGTATGAACTTAATCAAGTATTCAAATATAAGGCTCAACTGTTGTGTAGAGTAATGGTTTACTATTTGATGGGTACCTGCATAGTTAATATAACACATCATTGGCACTACATGAATATTCTATAAGGCAGTGTGGAAGAATTTATGAAAGGCTTATATCAAAATGGAAAAATCATATTGGAGAAGCCCTGTGCTTGGTTTTTTTTACTCCCAAAGCTCTCGTTCCAGAACCACTCTATCACAATTTGAGTCATGGAATATGTCTGTGCCATCATTGCCACATTACATTGCTGAGCCAAGACCTGACTAACTGAAGCAACCTAGATCATAACACTGATCTAGGTAGATCAAACAGTCAAAGACATGCAGTAAAGGGTGATTGGTGTTTTCAAATTTCCTGGAGCATATAACTGGGTGTGTGAGTGCTTGTGCCTGTGATGGGTTGGCTCTCCATCTAGGGTTTACATTGCCATGTGCCCCAAGTTCCCTGGGATATTCTTTCAGACTCCCTGTCGCCCTAACCAGGATGAACGGTATAAATGATGAATTTATGGTTGCTTTAGTTTAAGCGTATTACAATTATTATTTTGGCTAGCTTATAGCCTTCGTAAGGCTACTCATCTAAATAATACAAGGTGTTATAAAAAGATTAAATAATTTATTTGTTACATATATCTTACAGTACAATTCCTTTCTTTGCATATTCCACTTTCTTAGAAAGCTGGGGTCAAAGAGCAGAATCAGTCATGATTCAATGCCCCTGAAACAGAGCGCTAAAAACCTTTCTCAACACTGGCAGCTGGATGGTGCTGAGGTTTGAACCCTTAACCGGATCAGTAACTCAGCGCCTTAACTATTAAGCCACCAGTTCCCAGTAGTGTAAACTAGTAATATTCTACAGTATGTACTTATTTGAGCTGAGTACAAATAACCAGGTCCTGGGTGAATTTATTTGTATACTTTTTAGTAAACCCACTCAATACGTGAGTAGACAAGTAAATATTCAATTCAACTTTATTTGTATAGCGCTTTTAACAATTGACATTGTCGCAAAGCAGCTTTACACAATTAAAAGAATTAAGTTTGTATGAAATGTCAATGTGTATGAATCAAAATGATAAGACTGTCCCTGATGAGTAAGACGAGGGTGACGGCGACACTGGCAAGGAAAAACTCCCTGAGATGGTAATAGGAAGAAACCTTGAGAGGAACCGGACTTAACAGGGAACCCATCCTC
>JAOVVA010148760.1:0-10262 GCA_028565275.1 Leiocassis micropogon | reverse complement strand
CGTTTTTCAAGTCAAAATTTATTAAAAATCTTTGCTCGTCTTGCGGAACACTCGTAAACTGCGTTACTCGTAATCCGTGGTTTCACTGTTTTTTATTTCAGCGTGAGAGAAACAATCAGACCGCGTGTTTACATGCAGAATCTTTACCTACTGAACAGATTATTAAAAGTTTACACCCCCCTCTCATTCGAATCAGATTGTTCCCACGGAGGGGTCACATGACGCAGGTTTATAACTGGGTGAGTATTCCTGATATCAGTGAATTTGTGTTTTATGAGAATATAACACATCCTGCTGATTTCACACACAAACAACTTTATCAAATTAGCTGGAAAAACTGAAATCTAATCACGAGGTGACACACACACACACACACACACACACGAAAAGAACCAGATGCGTCACTAAGAAGCTTCCAGAAACTCAGGACGTCACTACAGTCAGTGAGACGCACGCGTGTGCTGCTCTGACGTGTCGCGGCTTCAGTCTGATCCGAATTCAGACATCAAACAGGAAGGCAGCGCAGGGGTGTTTATTCAGGACAGGGTTTAATATCTTTTCACAGCACAGACACTCATCCCATGAGAGAGGAGTGTGTGTGTGTGTGTGTGTGTGTGTGTGTGTGTTTCTCAGACAGCTCTGAGAATGTGAAGCAGCAGGAGAGCGGTGAGTCGAAGTGGAGAAAAACAAAAACACAAAAACTCTGCATCATCAGTAAACATCAGTACTGAATAAAAGCCTGTGGGGTTACGCCTTCATCCGCTCTGCACCACCTGACACACACACACACACACACACACACACTCTGCAGCTTCCACCACATCAGCAAACATTATATTTAGAAAAATAATTAATTTAAAAAAAAGGCATTAACAGTAAAATACTGTGAGACTCCTGGACTCAGTCAAATACTGAAAAATATGTTTTAAAATACATTTTTTTTATATTTAGTACAATACATTAAAAGCAACAAATAATAATAATAATGATAATAATAATGATAATAATAATAATAATAATACAGCATTAGGAAAATGATAAAAAGATATGGTACATATTCTCTTATGCTCTACATGGCAGGGATCAAACCCAGACCCTGGAGGTTCGAGGCCACAGTGTGAACCACGACGCCACCGCGCCACCTATGTTGCTTAAAAAGCACAAAATGTTTTACATAATAGATTTAAATAAAAAAAACTCTATAATTAGAAAACATTACTTAAAATTGTTATACTTAAAAAATACATAAATAAACACCTACATAAATATCTGCATTACATTTTAAACCCTAAACAATACAGTGAAACCTTCACTTCACTGGAACGTGTGTATAACATTGTGACCATGTGTGTGTGTGTGTGTGTGTGTGTGCAAAGCATTTTTTAAATTTTGTGTCCAAGTGTAGTGACTGCTCTTTAGTAACTGTACTAAAATACAATCCTCGTAAAGAATAAAAAAAGTTATTTTCAAAGATAAAGTGCAGGTTAATTAGTTTGTACTTTGTTTTGTACTAGCTGAGCCTGCGACCTCGTCCTTGTGGAATTTTAAATTGTGTAGTTATCGCAAATCGACAGACATACTTTAACTGACCAATACATTTTAAAATTTAATGACACACTCATAAGCACTTTTTAAAAACCGTACAGCGCCATCTGTTCAATTTTGAGATAAACTAATGATGAAGCTCAACTTTTCTTTACGATAAGGGTGTTTTTTGTTTAAAATTAAAAGTAGCATATCTTCTCTTCCCGCGGGCCGATTGCGATGAAACAAAGACTACGTTACCTCAAGCTCCATTAAAATTCGTTTAGTAGTATGAAGATACAAACAGACAGAAATTCCAAAAACCATCTTGATGTTTTCTATTACTCAACTTACATCCTCAAAATTGTACAAACACGCCCACTTTATAGCTTTATTATATGTATAGATTCATAATTTTTATATGAATATTTTTGGATTGTGGAACGAATCATCAGAGTTTCCATTATTTCTTATGGAGTAAATTCACTTTGATATAGGAGTGTTTTGGATTACAAGCACGCTTAGGGAACGAATTATGCTCACAATGCAAGGTTTGTTGGAAAAATTGAAAAACTGTGGAAAAATTTAAAAAATCCTCTAGATTATAAAAAACGTTCCCCACAGAAATAAAGGAAACACTCTGCTGTAAAAACACTGAAAATGCTTCTTCTAAACAGTAATATTAAAACACTCCGGGTTAAGAGCTCTCGCACGTCTCTGCTCACGGCCCGGTTCTCATAGAGCGTTCCTCTTCACCTGGAACTGAGTGTGCTTTATTCTGTTTTTCAGTGTAACATTTCCACTGGCTTCACTAATAAACACGGCTAACAGATTACAACAAGGTGTGTGTGTGTGTGTGTGTGTGTGAGAGAGAGAGTGTCTGAGTGCAGTAAAACACACACTGAGCCTTTCTCCTTTCACTGAGACAGAAAGCAAGGACACAGGACAAAGGGGCGGGGCTAACAAGGGGCTGTCCTGTCAATCATCCCAGCCTCACCTGCCGCTCGTATCAGGGAGAAAGGACGAGCTCCTGGCTGAGACGAGACCGACATTTACTTTCCACACTGTCCGCCTCACCGCTGGATTTTTCTCTTCTGTTCATTAATTAATGAAATTTAATTAAATGTGTAAATCTTGTTATTCTGAGTAATAACTGTGATTATTAGAGGATTAACACCGCACAGGAACACACACTGAACTCACAGGTAGGTGTGAAGAGGGGAATTATTAAATCACACACACACACACACACACACACACCCTGATGGCCTTCAACAGATGATGAAAGAAGAGAGATGAAAGCGAGCGAAGGAAAGAAGCAGAGCGGATCTTAGTAACACATCAATAATTAAAGAACATAATTAAAGCGGTCATTTCTATCACCGTGTCCTGCATCAGCTTAACAACCAGCTGGGGAGAGAGAGAGAGAGCACAGCGTGTGTGTGTGTGTGTCAGGCTTGTGGTGTGTTATTGATTTTTAGGTCACAGGCAAGAAGAACGAGTTCCAGTTGTGTTTTACTGAAAAGAGCAAAAAAACACAGCACAGGATATGAAGCACAGTCACTGTGTGTGTGTGTGTGTTTGTGTATAAGTAAGTGGTGTTTTGCAAAATCAGACTGAGTGATTAAGTCTAATCCCACAGGGAGACGGCAAATCTGATCTGAGCTCGTCTGGGACGAAACCGGCTCTTTACATTCAATCTGTTAATTAACTGTCTGGCACGCACTGTGTGTGTGTGTGTGTGTGTGTGTGTGTGTGTGTGTGTGTGATTCAGTATGGATTAAATAAATCCAGTTAATTTTAAAAGAGTAGAGCAGTTATAACAGAAAGTACAGAAACAGCAGCGTGTGACGGGGAAAACCGTTCAGCGCACGTGAACAGTTCAAATGGGTGGGGGGGGGGGGGGCATTGGAATGCACGTCACATGGGGCATAACACACGTCACAGGAGGAAGTGCACGTGACACACGTCACAGGGTGAACACACCAGGGGAACACACATTTGGAGGGAACACATGCCACACGGGAAACACACGCCACAACGTCTCAGGCGGAACACACGTCTCAGCAGAGCCAATGTTGCTAAACCTTTGTTTAAGATACAACAAAAAGAGAAAAGTGTTAAATATAAACCAAAACACTGAATGTAAATACCAACGCTCAAGCGGAAAGCAGCGTCTTCATCATAAACGACTTAAATATTATTTCTAGAGTTAAACCTGAGTGTAGCGTGAGTGCAGACGGAGCGATGATGAATAAAACACGCTGCGGGCTGATGATCCACAGTGAGGGAGAAACGAGGGATTAGTCATGAAGCTGGAGCAGAAACGCAGGAAGTGCGGCTGAGTGTCTCACACATCTGCAGGTATTTTCAAAAATTACTTTTTTCCTTGTTACTTCTAAAAAAAATTCTTCATTCACAAGAAAACACAAAAACACTTGAAAATCTAGACACACCTAACCAGCAGGGGGCGATAACCCTAACCGTAACCCTAAAGCCATGCTGAAGCCTGAAAAATAAACAGTACTAAGAAGTGAAAAGTACAAAAGTACAGAAGTGGAAGTTATTTTACCTCACGTATGAGACAATAAAAATATTTAACAATGTGTAATATGAGGGCTGCATCAAAAGTGATGCACAAGTGAACACAACTCTTTATCTCTCGAATTCTTTATAAAAAATAAACTTTGTGGCAGATGATGATCTCCCGCTGCGCTGTACAGAGACGACTCCACTGACGAGAGCGATGTGCACAGATGGATGAAGAAGTTTAAAGAACTGGAAACCAGCACTGAAGACAATCCACACAGTGGGAGACCATCAGCTGTAACAAAGAGGAGTCGAGAGTCGGGTTCGGGGATGGTGCGAACGCACGGCTTGTGATGGAGACCGTGTTGAGTCGTACTGCCGTATAGAGGAAGTGATTTGAACCACCCGAGTCTGTTAATAAAAGAATTACAGCAACTTTTGCATTTCTTTTGGTACAGCCTTCATAAAGCACGTGCTGATGTCACAGGGCACGAGGATGAGGGTATAGAACATCAACCGTCCCTCTGACACCAACCCACCTCACTACTGATTCTTAGTCAGAGGCTGCGTGACTGTGCAGGCTACGTTACTTACACAAGGTGTAAAGATGTAAATTGGAGTGGACTCCTAAGGGCATGAATACCCGAAAATTAGATTATGTCAGGATTTAGAAGAGAGATGCCCTCACTGACTCTGACCCACTGTGACAAAATAAATCACATCAGAACAAATTTAGATAATGGAAGAGGATTAAACTCTTAAAGCCTGTGGGGAAATATGAGTATAATAATAATAATAATAATAATAATAACAGCCCGAGAACTCAGCTGTGTAGCTAGAGTAAGATGATTACACCACCACCTGCCTTTAGGGGGCATAATGACACGGCTGAACAGTTTCTTTAGTAAGAGATGAGAGAGAGTGAGTCCTACTGGATCCTACACAACACCGCCTCTATTAAACTGACGACTGAAGACTGGAGGAACGCTCCGAGGTGAACCCGAGTTTCAGACTGAGTTCTTCACTGCTGGTGGTATTACAGAAAGAGCGGTGTACTGGAAGCAGCAGCGGTCTAGAAGCGTGCTCACACACACACGCACACACACACGCACACACACACTTCCAATCTTATAATTTTGATTCATACACATTCATATTCCGTACAAACGTCCATATTTCTTTTGATTGTGTAAAGCTGCTTTGTGACAATGAGAATTGTTTAAAGTGCTACACAAATAAAATAAAATTGAATTGAACTGAACTGTTGGAGCTCTCTAGAAAAGATGCTCAGTTTACATCCTGTGGAGATTTGGTTCAATTATCCTGTTTAAAAGTTAAAACATCCTTTTTGAAAACATCTACACATGAGGATGTTTTTACACTGTGCCTAGACTGAGTCCAATCTCATGAAAAGAGTACTGTCGATTTAACAGAAGTTCTGCAGGAACGTCAGACAGACGGCGTCTCGGATTTACAGACTGTCGAACAGCTTGATAAGCGATGATTCAGACGGTGTGAAAGTGCTGTGAGAAGAGAGTTTGCACCCGAAGAGCGCGGAAACTTTTAACTGGAACGTAGAGCAGAAGAAATTAGGCTAAAAGATCATTTACACAAGATAAGATCTTACAGAGATATGAGGGACGTTCGAGTCAAAGCTGGACTTTTGATTGAACAGAATAACATAACGCAGAACCTGAGAGGAAAAACTAATACACTTATCCCAGTGTTTCACTAGAGCTTGGACACCATCAAGGTAGAAAGTTCTCTCAGTACACTGGAGCCGTGATCGGACTGTCTGCTTCACGTCTGAAACGCCGGCCTCCCAGGAACTCCTTTAATATCTTTTGTAAACATGTGTAAATGTCTTGGAGTGAGGTCAGGACTGTATGGGGGACGTGGCAATCAGGGGCGTAGATTTAGGGTGGACGGAGGGGATGTGTCCCCACCAATATCCTCCGACCATTGAAATGCCCCTACCAATAATTTAATCCACTTAAAAAAAAAATCGTGCTGTCAACATTAACCTAGACACGCAGAAAGGGATAAATCATGTTCTCTCCTTGAGTCCTCCCGCCCGCAAAACACATATGAACATTTTGATTGGCTGTGCCTTTCCCTGCTATCATGTGAGAGACTATGGCTGTGTTCAGATACAAGCAGCGCCAAATGCAGTGGTGTGTTGGGTGACATACATGTGAGGATGGCAGCAGCAAAAAAAAAAAAAAGAAGATGGACATAAGGAGCTTTTTTTTTTTCCCAAAGAAAAGTGTAAGTCACTTCAAGTTCGCTTGTGAATCCATCAAAGTCCATCAAAGTAACAACAACAGTTAACGTTAATGCTAGTGTTTTTTTGTTTTTTTTTACCGCTTTGACGCACATTCATAATAGCAGGACAGGCTATAGTCTGTGATATGCTTTTTGATATTAGAAATTGATATGCTACATACTAATATTGCCATGGCTAGAATTTTGTTGACAGTTCACCAATAGACAATCCACTTCGCACAAATAGTTTTTAAAATGCATTCATTCACTGACTTGGCAAACATTAATGATTTGATTCGAGATTTGCACACTAATCTGGGGGTGGAGTCATAGGTCCCCACCAATGTCCAGAGCAAATCTACGCCCTTGGTGGCAATAACTCCCAGCCGAGTTCCTGTAATGTGCAAGTGGTGTTGGTGAATGAGTGTGTGTACAGTTCACACACACAGATGTGTCTCTTCTACGAGTCGACACTGAACTCGACCTCGGCCGGGATGGTCATTCATGGACGTACGTATCTTTAAAACATTTCACCGGATGTTTTACTGCGGCTGAGAGTCTCCGTATTGTGACTGAAGTCTTCTGTAAATGTAATTTTTTACGCTTCATTCACCAGAAACTTCACCACAAGTCCCGGTTTGATTTGAACACAACTGCATAGAACGGCCTGGAAATGATCAAATAAAAGTGATGATATAAAAAAAGTGCAGGTTGGTACACTGTATTTTGGAACACACCCCACAGACGGCGCTGTAAGTCCTGAGTCACGGGCTCGAACGCTGCTGTGTGTTCATTCAGAGACGGCACACAAATCCCCCGAGCGTTTTTAAAACCTACTCTTTCTGTTATTACGGTGAGAATAATTACAGCCTCCTGAGTCACACGGAGACACTGAGAGTTAAAGCTAAAGCTCAAGATTTAAATAAACCAGTGGTACACAGCGCCTCCTAGGGGTCTACGCTAAACAAGGTGCTCTATGTGACTGGACTGCTTTTTTTTTTTTTTTTTACAAAAAAAAAAACTTTGATAAAGATGAATGTAATGTCTGTTTCGTGTAACTATGTGATATTTTTTCCTTTTTCTGCAATTAAACTAAAGTCTAACATCTCATGTTTATGACCAGGAGGTGAAAATTTCTTAGGATTGTGTGAAGATGCTTTGCGACAATGACAACTGTTAATAGCGCTATACAAATAAAACTAAATAGAATTGAAAATCAATGTGACGTTTTCATTCCTTAAAAAAGTTAAAAAACTGTTCTTGTTGTTAGCTGTTCGCTAGCCGTCTACGTTTTGAGTGTGTCGACCAATCAGACTCGCCGTTTCCTCTGTGACCTCAGACAAGTTCAGCGTCAGGATAAAAATATATTTAATATGAGTTTATTTAATATTTCGACTAAACTGATGTCTTTAACTTTAAGCACCCCTTATATGTTATTACCTTTGACCCTGAGCTCAGAAGCCGCACTCTCTCACAGCACCGTGATTTTCCAGCTACCGTTTTTTTCCTTAGTCCTGTTTTTTCGATTATTACTCTGAATCAGTTCCTCCTGAGTGGCTCGCTGTCCCTCAGCGCGCTCCGTTCGTCTCCTCATAGCAGACATTCACCTTCATTTCCCCTCTGCCTTCCTCCTCCTCCTCATACCGAGGCCACTGGGGACGGACTGCCCATATTTTTTTCCTGATTCAAAGTGCTAACAATTTTTTTATTAACAGGGAACTCAAAATCGAATGAAATGAGACCAGACCAGAGTCGAATTACAGAGGAAATCAGGTTTATATAAAAATAAACTCTTTAAATCCGACTCTATTTGAATAAACGTCTTAAATACGCAGGACATTCTCTCTATGAAGTCAAATCAATCACTATCACTCTATTAAAGGAACAACACACACACACACACACACACACACACACACACACACACACACACACACGAGGCAGTAGATCAGCAGTAATGGCGTGTCACGGGTGCAGGAGAAACTCTGCAGTTTGCTCCAGTGGCTCATAAATAAAGCGCGGCGGCAGCAGGTGATAATGGAGTCGTTCAGAGTGACGCCGCGATGGAACCTGCGCTAATGGGAACGCTTTACACAGGTCAGGGATCAGCGGATGGCAAACACACACTCGCATAGATTTATTCCACACGGCTACGAGGACCACCGCCGTGCGCATTTTAGTCCAAAGTGAACCGTTTCAATCTTAAATCGTCTTTATAATTAACACAGGATCTCAGGGGCGCGTCTCTGGGACTGACGGGTTCCTGGGTTTCCCACAATGCCCTGCTGCAGCAGCGTAGTATGACTTCACCTTCGCTTCTTACGCTAAGACTGCGATGCTGTAGTCTGTCCAAAAGTCTCAGAGTCATAACACACACACACACACACACACACACACACAATACTGTGTATTATAATACTTTAAAACCTGTACGAGTTCCAGCAGCTTGAGAGAAATCACACGATGAACATTAGTAATGATACTGAGAAAGACAGGCAAAGAGAGAGACAGAGAAAAAGATGGACAGGAAGAAAGAGTGTGAGACAGATGGACACAGAAAGAGTGAGAGAGAGACACACACGCAGAGCGAGAGAGAGAGACAGAGAGAGAGACACACGCAGAGCGAGAGAGAAAGACAGAGAGAGAGACACACGCAGAGCGAGAGAGAAAGACAGAGAGAGAGAGACAGAGACAGAGAGACTCCCAGAGAGAGAGAGACACGCAGAGCGAGAGAGACAGAGACTCAGAGAGAGAGAGACACACGCAGAGTGAGAGAGAGACAGAGAGACTCAGAGAGAGAGAGAGAGAGAGAGAGAGAGAGAGACACACAGAGTGAGAGAGAGAGAGAGAGACACACACACACAGAGCGAGAGAGAGAGACAGAGAGACTCAGTAAATTAGAATCGGACTCATCAGACTCTCACTGGAGCAGCGGCTGAAAATCTCAGAAGCAAAACAATCCATTTCACACCGGCTTTATTCCAGACGGAGCGAGTGCACGCTACAGGAGCTCATTTACACACTCACACACACACCTCCGAGATTAAACACTATGTGTGTGTGTGTGTGTGTGTGTGTGTGTGTGTGCGTGCATATGTGTAGCCTGTCAATGCCACTAAGCTTGCTTGCACCAGAATGCGACGCGCTGCAGGCAACTCGGCGCAGACGAGCACGGACACGACCTCATTAATCACTCTGACTGGCCCCGCCCCTCCATAAGGAATGCGGGGCGAGGCAACATCTGTGTGGATGAGCTGGACAGATGTTGGCAGGATGCTGATGCGCTACAGAAAAAACACAACTTGCGAGCCTATACACTTGATACACACCTGCAAAAGTTTGTGCACCCCACAGAATCAGGAGGAAAATAAAAAAGATTTGTCTCTAAATTTACACAAACAAAACAAAAACAAACAAAAGAATAAGATGTAGAAAGGAAACAAAAGATAAAAGACACACTCCTTATGGATTTAAGAACTTGGTGTGAACTACAGTCAGCGAAGTGAGCTTGACCTTCATGTGACCTCTTTGAAGTAGGCTTTGATGTAACAGTTATGGACCTTACAGATCAAAGCGGCTCAGATCTGAGGCTCAATTCCAGAAACAAAAACAATATTCTGTTCTCTGTTCTGATCTCGGACGTCTCGCGTCTCTCCAGGCTGCTCACTCGCTTTCTGGCTGTTTATCTCTTCAGCTATTAACACCCACATCCCTGAGTGTGTGTGTGTGTGTGTGTTTGTAGTAACAGGTCCAACGGTGAGAGAGCAGAGTGAAAGCAGCAGCGTGATAAAGAGGAAAAAGAGACGGTGAAGACAAAGAGGTTCCTTCATCCTGCAGTGAGATGCTGTCCTGTGTCTGTGTGTGTGTGTGTGTGTGTGTGTGATGAAGCAGAACTGCTGTCACCACCTTGAAAAGGATTATTTCTCTCTAACGTCATGTCCCTG
>JAOVVA010148739.1:0-10263 GCA_028565275.1 Leiocassis micropogon | reverse complement strand
AGTGTGACAAACATGCAAAAGAATAAGAAATCAGGAAGGGGGCAAATAGTTTTTCACACCACTGTATATAAATTATACTAACTTTCAGATAAGTAAGAACAAAGGTTCCTGAAAAAAAGGTTAGTTAATGTTAATACATTGGTGAATTTATATCCTTTATATACTGTACCTGTCAGCTTTCATGTAAATCCATACAAGCAATCATCATGCAAGTTTGTTTAAGTATATTAGGCTCTGCTTTATTAGAATTAATTGACACGTGTCAGTCATATTTCACAAATATATTTATACTACACATTTTTTAAATAATTATTCATGGGTATATTGACACCGAGTTTGTGATCATAGGTCAAAAATACTAGGGTTTTAAAAGAACTACACTATTCATTTATTAAGTTAAAAGGTTTGGTAAATTATCACAATTCATAAATCATTGGTTGTGATAAATTACATGAATTTTCAAAGTGAAGTTGCTTTCAAATTTTTTGTTTGGTAGTCTGTGCACTCAATAGTACTAAACCAATTCTAACTGATTCTGCACTGATTCCAACCTATATATATATATATATATATATATATATATATATATATATATATATATACACACACACACAGTGTATATATATATATATTGGGCAAACTTTCTCTGATGTTTATGCAAGTTATTTACTAACCAAATATGAAAAAGCTAGATAATCAGTGTAAGTGTATTAATTGTTTTCTCCTCTTTTCACTTAAATGCATTAATTAGTTTTTATTTTTCAGGTCTATAAAAGACAGGTTTATTGTTTGATTGGAAAGCTGAAATGCAGCAGGAAATTATGAGGCTGTGTTGACTTATTATTTATTTATTTATTTAAACCAATATGGACCCGACCCTTATCTCCTTCAAGCGAGATACAACATGGCCCAAATAGACCACATGAAACTTATTTTGAAAGATCATTTTCTCTGACAATTGTATGGTTCAAAGCACTGTCATGCCTTAGCAACATTTTCGTCATTTGTTTTATATAAATTACAGAAAATAAAACAAAATTGCGGACTGAACATGTTAGATATAAAATATGCAACATTATTAAAGTATTATAATAGTTAAATTGGAGAAAACTTACTTTTAGTAACAAAAAATGCTTAATATTATTTGATAATACTAGCTTTTTAATATTAGCTACTTCTGTCACAGGTGCTATACAGGCACATTGTCATGTCTATCATAAGAGGAGGCGAACGCAGATGCAGGGGTAAACACCAGAAAATGAGTTTATTTGTGATAAGTGTCCAAAAAATACAAAGAAAACACGAACGTCAGTCGACTCCCCAGGCGGGGTCTGCAGGTGGCTAGCTGAATGAAACAAAAGGAACTCAAAGAAAATAAACTTTCACCAGCCCGGCGAACACAGAGGGCTAAGACACTCTCAGCCTCGAACTTGACCTTGGTGGTGGTCTTCCACTTAAACACAACGTTACCAACCCTGCAGACTCAATGACACAAACATGGAGGTGCACAACAGTGAACAGACAGAGTGGTACGGGTTCGACTGGAATAAACAGGGAGACACATGGGGTAGACACAGGTGAACTTGATTTGGTGCTAGAAGAAATTAACGGGAAACAATTACACACGTAGACACACTAGGGGGAGACAAAGCGGCGGCTCAGTAATTCGGTGAGCCAGATCTTATTCCCCAGGGCTGAGGTGGCTCAGGCGTGACACACATGACCACATTGGTTCTAATTTCATGTAATCCACAGAAGAATGCGTACAACCACGAGATCCTGCACTTGCGGGAAGTGAAGTCATTTCACAGAATTGGCAGATGCACTGTGGTAACATCAGGCAGAAAAAAAAGAAAGCAGGTGGAAAATAACAGAACAAAAACAGTTTTTTTTAACACAGAGTTGTTTAACAGTTGCTCTAGCTGTATTGATACTGTAGCTTTCTTACCATTTCCCTACTGTAGTTCTGCTGCAAGTCTTGAAATATGACATTGTAACAGCTGGAATGTTCTACCAAACATTCCAGATACCATTGTGTAACACCACGGATCTCATCGTGGCAGGCAAAACAATGGACAACTGCCCCACGGGGTTACCCGCGGCCACGCTCAGGTGCAGTCACTAGGCAACGCCGCCATGATGTCAATCAAGGGGCTCTATATAAAACCACCCAGCACACTTGAGGGCCCCTAAGGGTGGAAAAAATAAAAAATAAAACCTAAAAAAGAATCCTTAGGAAAACAAGAGGGTCCTGCACACCCTATAGTGCTTGGGCCCTAGTAATAATTGTTCCCTGCTATTCAAAAATGAATAGTTATTGTAGTGAAAATCTCCACTATATTACAAACAAACGTGTCCCTGCTGCTATGTGAAAATTTTCTACTTACTGTATATATCACGAGGGCCGAACAAGTCGGGCAGGCTGAGAGGACCCAAAAACAGACACACCAATGAAAGTCGTAATAACTTTAATTATGAAAGTACTGGAGAAAAGAATGAGCAGTGCTTAGTGTCACTCAACCCGTGATACAGTAACACAGGGGACTGTAATGGGCGTGAAGGCTCTCAGTGAAGTGCAGAGGGAGACAGGTGCTACTCTCAATCGATACTCTGTTTGATGTTTTAACGCAGCAAGATCCGGCAGTAAACTTTAATGTGATCGATCGCCGTTTGAAAACCAGAAGTGGACAAGCAAGCACGCGTCCAAGCACAGGTCCGTGATAGCAAAGATCCGAGTCAGTTCCCCAATGGATGTCTTGGCGTGTGGAATCTGGAAGTGATAGACGATAGCCATGAAGCAATCAAAGCCAGGGAAAACAAATCCGAAGCGGTGAACGATAAGCAAAATCAAAATACTGGGTTGAGGTACACATGAATCATAGAAAAGAAGCACAAAGAGAACTGAACTGTGGAGCTTCCTTTAAAAAAAATCATGAGAGCCTGGGAAAACATGACTGCATGTGGAGAGACATGAAAGCTCAGGAAAAAAGAATAATAGGGGTTAATGAAGAGATCATGGAAATGTGACATTATAAATATGAATAAATATGTGTATGGATGATGAATCATGTGTTCAAATCTAGATGAATGCACACTCGGTAACATTATTATTATTATTATTATTATTATTATTACAATCCAGACAATTTGAAGTGCAACAGCTAAGCAGAATATTTAAATTAAATATGTGTAATAATTTGCATTATTCTGACATTGTTCAAAAATAATGTCAAACTGGTTATACTAAAATGAAAAATGTGGTATCTTGTTGTATGGTTGTCATGGAGACGCCAGGCTCTGCCCCTAATCAACGCCCCCAATCTTCTGAATTCTCATCATACACACCTGAACCTCATCACCAACACATCCCAGTTCCACTGTTCCTGATCCTCTGTCCCCCAGCTCCAACACCATTTCAGTTAAGACTCTCTGGTTCACTGTCCTTACCCACATTTCATCCGAAACAGTTCATATTCATTGTAAATAAAAGCACCCGCTCGGGTTTTCTATATTCTTGTCTGTGGAGTCTGTCATTCCGTAACAATGGTAAGCAGTAGGTAAATATTTGAGAGTGTTGAATGCTAAGGTAACTCAACAAATTGTTACACTTGTGGTGAACAGAAAAGCATCTCAAACACAACACATGGAACATTGACTCAGATGGGCTACAGGAGCAAAAGTTCACATACTGTACAGTCCCCTCAGAAAGTACAGTGGAACCTTGGATTACAAGCATAATTTGTTCCTGATGCAGGCTCGTATTCCAAAACACTCGTAAACCAAATTGAATTTTCCCATAAGAAATAATGGAAACTTAAATTATTCGTTTCACAGGTCAAAAAAATAAATACATAAAAATAATTATCACAAAATATTAAAACAAATTAACCTGCACCTTACCTTAAAAAAAAGTTAAAATGATTCCCAGATAAGTGTTTTTGTTTGTGCGCGCAGGCGGTGTGTGTGTGTGTGTGTGTGTGTGTGTGTGTGTGTGTGAATCTAAAGTAAGCTCCCTTCTCGCGCACACAACGGAAACACAGTTTTATTGGAAAAATAAACAAGAAATCTCTCTAATGACACTCAATTAAGTGACTAATGGAATCACTGCTGTAAAGTAAAAATAAAACAAATCAACCTGCACTTTACCTTTGAAAAGAATCGCGTCAGAGCAGTGTTTCTGTGTAGAGCAGAGAGAAAGTGAGTGTGTGTGTCTGTGAAGGCGAAAGTAGGAGGGGTCTCTCTGTGTGTGTGTGTGTGTGTGTGTGTGTGTGTGAGTGTGTGTGTGTGTGTGTCACGGTGTCCAATGATGCGCGTGCACACAGGCACAAAGAGCAGGCTGATACAGAGAGTGAAAATTGATTTTTAACCTCTCTAATAAGACTTGCATTCACATATGATTTCTAGAACAACAGAAAGTTTACACTCATACAACAATCTAAAAATACTTCAGGATTAAAAATATTATAATATGGAATTACTAAGCATCTCACATTAGAAAATCGAGTCAGAGTGATCTAAATTTTGTTCTACTTTTAGAGTAGGAGTAAGAGCAATTTTATTAACATTCTTGAAATAGAAAATCACTCGTACCTCCACCAAAATCTGGGAGAGCTGGTTACTGGTTACCTGGTTAGGAGTAGCGAGGAAAAGGCATTCAGGCAGAGACACATGAAAAGAAGAAATGTTTTGGGAACATTAAGTGACATAGAGCTCATAAAAGATACATTTGGACAAAAATACAATACTTTTTTTTAACAGTGATGTTGCAGTTTTGAAATGGTGATGAATTTGGATTTGTTGCAGCCGACAGTGTTGAGTTCTCTCTATTTAAATTTTTGACAACGTGACATTCAATAATGTAAAAAAGTATTTGACCCACACTGATTTATTTAAACATTTTTTTTGCATATTTGTGAATTTTAATTTGAAACTATTTTCAGTTCCTGTTTAAAAGAGGAAATGGAGCATTGTGTGCCGATTATAACCACAATGTAAAATTTCCCACCAGTACTGGTACAAATAATAGACATTTCAGTAGGTTTAAAGGCCATTTTACAGCAGCTACAGTGTAATGTTAAAACTGGAAAGTGTTACTGTTTAATAGTGGTCTAACTCAGCGTAGTAACAGTGACTTTTTGCACTTGCTCTCTGTCTTGCCTGATTGCAGAGAGAACACCAGCTCAACTGACACCAAGATGCTGACAGAGACCTCCTTCCTTTTTCTTTCACTTCTGAATAATCCTTTTTATTTAATTATTAACTTTTCACTCTTCAAGAATGACCTGAAAGATGAACTACCATGCACATTTACACACATCATACATCTGAACTGAGGCCCTTAAACTGAATTACTTCGAACCCCAGGGACCATGCTTTCCTTGGAACAAAGAAAACCACAAGAAATGTCATACAGTATATGCATAACTTTACTCAGAGTTGAGTGTGGCATAAATACTCAGAGTCTTCTTTATGTGTGTGCGTTTGTGTGTGAGTGAATGTTTCGTTATGTACATATAATGTTGTAGTTTGTAAATAAATATGAGCTCAAAATAGTTGTTTTTGTACTTTATAAATCTATAATTTTCTTGCACTTTGCAATTTCTTTCTTCAAGCTAAAGCTAAGCATATAACCTGATCAGAATCTCTGAAAAGGAGAGCAGAGGGACGATCATGAGAGGCATGATCAGTGTGCACATCTCTGCACCATTACACAAATTTCCCTCACAACACTTCATACAGTACTTGTTACATTGATTGCTGACTGCGGATCCAGAAGCAGCACAGATGTTCTGGGATACGCACCCTTTCAGACAGAGTGTTGCTTCCTTGTTGAACTTAAAGAAAAACAAAAACAAAAAAAGAATTAAATCATAAAAAGCAAAATGTTTATTCTGAATAATGCATTCATCTTTGATTGCATCTACAATAGAAAAGATGAAGATATTCACCTGATTCAGTGACGCAACAATCTTCATTTGGATTATTTTAGTGAATGAATGAATCTTCTTTTTTTATCATTTAGTTAATTACATTCTTTTAATCAGAAATAAAATTAAATGTTAAATTTTTTAATATAGACCTCAAACACGTCTACATACACAAATTTTGGCAATAGTTACAGTAATAAAAATATTACAAGGACATAATATGAAAAACAGTATAAGCAGCTCCCCACTCATATCCCAGGGTCAATGGTTTGCGTTTCACTTGGTCAGGTCTTGTTTTCCCAACCAGTTAGTGGTGCAGCTGAATGAGGAAAAAGTTGATATACAGAAGCACTCCCCTCTCCACTGTTTGGATGGCTGAGGTCCTTTACTACAGTATGTTTCTGGGCTCGGTTCAGCACCACTTGCTGTAGATAGAGTGCAGGTCAGATAGCTCAGTGCACATGCTCTGTTATTTCCCTTAATTATGCTTTCATTGGTGCAAACGTAAACGTTAAAGCACCTTGTAGGCAGTTTCACAGCCTTCAGATATCCAAGGTGAGCTCTTCTGGCACCAGATCTTCAGGATTTTAATGTTCTCCATCAGTTATCAGGCCCACCACAACAGTGTCATCAGCAAACTAGATTACAGGTAGAGCTGAAAATGCTCACGTAGACATGAGTGTACAGTGAGCACAGCATGGGGCTCAGGGCACGACCCTGGAGGCCTCTAGTGCTGAGGGTGAAGGAAAGTGATATGGCAATTTTAAGGGTAGAAATTAGAAAACCATCTGACAGTTGATTTATTTCAGTAATTCAAAAAGTAAAACTCATATTATATACAGTAGATCCACTACACACAGACTTAAATTTCGCTTATTTTTATTTATTTATTTATTTAATTTCTTCAGGCATTTAATGAGTCAATGACTGCAAAGGATTTTCATCCAAGCATAAAAGGCAATCCTATAGTTTGTTCTGCTGTTACACTCAAATTGTTGTGTGTATGAAAGTGACTGTAATTTGTGAATGGTTAATGCCACACTTTTGGCAAAACCCCTTGAATTAAAGCCGAAAGTCTTGACATCACATCTTGGGTTTCATTTCAAATATAAAATACATTGTTCCAATATTTACAAACCTGACTAAAAAAAATATATAATTTAATGATAATGATAAGTCAGTGTTTGATTTTCTAATCTCACTGATGAGTTGGAATATTCCACAGATAGCAGAAAATTATTGACTTACACGTTTTTTCATTTGCAACCAGTTGTTGTTTAATTTGTCAAAGACTTCGTTGTACGGACCTCTAGAGGAAGTTTGTTCCACCACCTAGGTGCCAGAACAGAAAAGAGTCTGGATGAATGTTTTCCTCGATCCCTGAGAGATGGTGGAACGAGGCCAGCAGTGCTGGTGGATCGGAGGGAACGTGGTGCAGTGCGTGGTGTGATTAGAGCAGGGAGGCCCATTTTTAGCTTTGTAGGCGAGCATCAGGGTTTTGAATTTGATGCGGGCAGCTACAGAAACCCAGTGTAGGGAGCGGAGAAGTGGGGTGGTGAATCATTGGCTGGGAATCAAACCCAGTGCCCTAATTCTTTAAAACATAAGGTTTTTCTTTTTTACTTTTAACTATTTAATAAGAACATTTTAATCAAAATGAACATTCCATCCTCATGCATTAACACCTTGCCATTAGCTTTTGAAAAAAAAATGAAAGTGACACAAAATGTAGGACCTGCAGAAATCTACAACAGTTTTCTGTTCTTACACAAAAATAAATATACAAAAACACAAAAATATCTGTGTTTTGGAAAAATGTAAATCCTGAGCCAGTCTTACAATACACCACTATAACTGTTTTACCAGATTAAAACTGCTAAAGAAACCGCAGCCACCACAGAAATGAGGTTAATTGGCATCAGAGATATACAGGTACAGTAAACCACTTCTGCTTGTATCAGCAGAATTAAAGATTGCAAATATAATACGTAGTAAGACTGAATTGTGCATTCAGAAACATAAAATGTTTTAGCATATAATTCAAAAGGATGAAGGTGTGTGTTAACAATTTAAACCGAAATAAAAAATGAATATAAATGGAAAACATTTTCACACAGTATGACATTTAAGTACTTACGTAAATTATGATATTGAGTAAATAATTATGTCTCTGCATTAACTTCATCAATGCAGGTCTACTGGTTGCTATTAGCAGATAAATGCCAAGTAAAGATAAAAAAAAAAGATTTAATTTTAAAGCTGCAATTTAAAAAACAAAAATACAAGCTAGTAAAATCCAATTAATAATCAACCGACTTTAGGTAAAACTATTGTGTAAGGAGTAAAGTCTTCTAGATTCCGATCTGACACGGTTAGTTTAACATCTGAGTCAATTACATTGTCCAGTTTAAAATCCTCAATTTTATGCCTAATATTAACAATTTAATTATTAAAAAAGTTCATGAAGTCCTCACTATTGCACGATGTTGTTGTGGAGATTTCTGCAGTGGTCTATAAGAGTGGAGAGATACGTTGATCTAGCGTGACTGAGAGCTTTTCTATAGTTCAGGATGCTCTCCTTCCATGCTATTTAAAATGCTAACAATTTAGTTTGACGCCATTTACGTTCTAATTTTTTAAGTGCGCGTGAGGTCGTTATGCCAGGGAGCAAGTTTCTTATCTCTAATCATTTTTCTTTTAACTGGAGCTACGTTATCTAAGACCTTGAAATTTAAACACTGTTACTAGAAGTAACGATAAAAATGATCTTTCTAAGTCCATGATAAGATTTTATATGAAGTAAGGCAGTAAATTAATAAATTAAGTGGGATGTCACAAAGCATAATTTTTTTTTTAGTGTTACTGTACTTTATCTCAGGTGGTTTGATCTTTAATCTCAAATACTCAGAATTTTGCTGACTTCACTCTCTAATTACAATAAGGTATGAGACTAAGCTTTTCATTCCAGAACCACGCCTAAATGCTGCTCCTTCACTTCATCTAAATCTGACCATTTATAAGCCCAATGACAGCTTTTATAACCACAACAGTTTCTCAAATCTCAAACTCATAATGAAGTGGCAGCTCACCTCCGTAATCATCTGTCTGTCTTTTGCTGAAGGTACAGAATATTTCTCTGCAAAAAAATATGTTCTGTGTGGCAAGTTTTCACTAGGTTTACTACTCTGATATGAATTGATTTTATCACTATTTTTAGTAATACATAGTAATTTTTTATATTATATTTGTATATATTATATAATGTGTATACATATATAGTAACAACTCATTCACTGGGACTTGGCAGACGCTGCATATTTGGAAAGACTAAAAATAAACAGACTTTAAAAGTTTGGTTAATTTTTATTAGTTATGAACGGAGTCTCCAGTTTAAATACTTTATACCAGCCAGAAATAAAATGTACATGTACTGTACCGTAGGTGTGTAAAATTAATGAACCATTTATAAATATTATATTGTTGGAAATTGATAGAAACCAATCAGACTTCAGGACGTTAACTGTAGCTTCAGTTCATCACACCACTCCACTAGTTATTTTTTTTGAATATTTTATTCTTTATTTAATGTGTAGTCCTTTTTTCATTTTTAAGTAATTTAAATGTTAGTATATGTGGATAAATGTAATGATATACTTATAAATAGACTGGGCGTATATGCTTGTCATGTTTGATGTATATTATTGACTTTTTAAAAAATGGATTCTTACTGTATTCCAGCTCTGACAGTGAGATGTTATACGTGTTCAGGTGACTGTGAAACAAGTTCCAAAACTGGCGTCTGTTCAGGGGAATGTGTTAGCTCCTACACTGTGGCCTTTGACCGTAAGAAAGACCACTCAGTATAAAATACATTTCGTGAGATGTACTCTGAGGTAGATTTTTCTTCTAAATCATTTCCTGTATTCTCTAGATGGCCAACTGTATGAGTCTAAAAGTAAGGGGTGCTATAGGCCTGGGATGTGTGTGGACATGAGTCAAAACTTGGGAAATGTCAAAGCAACCAACTACTACAAATGCTGCTCTACTGACCTCTGTAATACTGGATTTCCAGGTAAAGAGTTTTTTTTCACACTCATATTATGCTATATTATTTAGGATTAACAATCAACAAACTATAGTAGGACCATTAGAACTTGCAATCAGGACACACATAACAGAAGGCTCTTTTTAACGTTTTTATTTCTTTACCTGTAAAGATGCAGATCTGCGTCCCAATGGAAAAAAGTGTCACTTCTGTGTTGGAGACAACTGCTTGGGAACTCTGCATTGTGAAGGAATTGAAGATCACTGCATCACTTATATAGGTAAAAATATG
>JAOVVA010148668.1:0-10265 GCA_028565275.1 Leiocassis micropogon | reverse complement strand
ATAAGATAAATAAAAGCACTACATAAGAACACATAAAACATTTTTTGTGGAACATCCTGATGATTTTACTGTTGGTGGAATGTTATATTCAGCATGATCTAATGAGCACTCTTAAATAAAGAATTATCAAGAAATATTACAATATGAAACTGAAGTTGTTTGAAAAGTCAATGTCTGTTATAAAAATGCTTAGATGTTTACATGTTTAGATTTCAACTCTGTACACAACATCATTATATAATAGTAGTATAAACTCACCCTTTGTTCTGTGTGTCCTTGTCTCTGCCTGGTCTGTGTAGATGTGGCTGCCTCTTCAGAAAGCCTTCCTGTGCTGTGTCCGCCCGATATAGAGACCAGAAGCCTGTTTAATTCTAGGTCTGCCCCTCACAAACCCCTCCCACCTGCTCTTAACAAATCAGATGTGAGTGTGTGTGTGTGGTATAAAGAGCTGAGGACCTCTGCATGCACATTACTTGTAAATCAGTGATGACAAAACTGAAAGTGAAAGTAAGACAGCTCTGTTTCACAGAAACCATGTGACTTAGAGGAAAACAACCATGAGGATAAAAGGTCACACTGCTCAAATACTGCCAAACATACTGCTATCAACACTCAACACTTTTTACTTGCAGAGCTACAACTGCTACAGGAGTTTGTCTTTGTTTAGAAAGACAAAATATCTACTAGGAGGTCCACTGATATTTAACACATTATACAGTCAAAAGACATTATTCCCAAAAAGGACAGAGGCACTGAGTTATCCAGTTTTATTTCAAACTGCTCCTGTTGATAGTTTTAAAGTAAAATCTAAAGCTTGAGACTGGATGAATTCTTTTTTCCTTTTTTGGAGTGACATAACCAATTTCTACTATGATGCAGTACAAGCACTAAGTTGTTAGGCTGATGATTCTGAGCTTTTACTTGTACTGTAACCAGCCATCTATACAGTACTCTTGTGGTTTTGGTTAATATTTATGGCCCTAATTCAGACAATGAGGCTTTTTTCTCATTTTTTAAACCAACTAATGTGTCCACATATTATCTTATTCTTGGGGGTGACTAACTGCTGGACTATCCTCGTATTAGATCTGTGGTTCAGTGAAATGTGACATTACCAAATTAATAATTAAATAATATATTAATGCATTAATAAAATGAAATAAAATATTTTAATTCAATTCACTTTGATATTAGCCTCAAAGTGCAAGGATATAAACAATCCATGATCCTCCAACATACTTACAACTCTTTAGTGAAAACTAGAGGATAGATTTGTCACAAAAATCATTTTTCTATTATTGTCACTGTGTCAGATTAGGCGATTACAGAGTCATGAATTGAAATGACAGACTACACGTTAGGGCTGCACGATTAATCATTAAAAGTTTGTGATCTCGATTCAGGCATGTACACATTAAGGCTGCACGATTCTGGTCAAAATGAGAATCAATTTTTTCCACCCAAAATTGAGGGAGAACAAATTAATTAATCCACCCTCAAAAGCGCTGTGCTTACACTGCAAACAAGTTGTAAGGTAAAAATGTACTTTAGTCAACTAAAAAGCTTTAAAAATGTAATGATGATAAAACCGAGATCATAGTCAAAATTGGTCCAATTAATTGTACAAGCTTGGTTCCCTCACGAAAAATATGAAGCTGACTGCTAGAAATGTTGGCATATTTGATGCAGATCTCCGTTTTGATGCTCAAGTAAAGACTGTTGTCCAGTGATGCTTCTTTCAGCTTAAAAGATTTCTAAAATCAGATCTTTTCCATCTCCTTCTGATTTACACAAGGTTATACATGCTTTTATTTGTTCTCACCTGGACTATTGTAATGCACTTGCTGTTGGTATCAGCCAGAGCTCCATTCAGACTACACTAGTGCAGAACGCTGCCGCCCGTATTTTAACACCACGAAATACAAACACATTACTCCTGTGCTAGCCTTACACTGGCTGCCCGTTATGTTCCGTATTGATGTTAAAAAATTTAATTATAACTTCTAAAGCTCTAAATGGCCTTTCCTCCAATTTACATAAAGGATTTATTGACCCCATATGTACCTTATATGTTCCCTTAGATCGGAGGGTGCAGCTCTGCTGGTTGTTCCTACGTAGATCTCAGCTGGTGACCAGAGGTGACCGGGTCTTTTGCTGTTAGATCCCCAAAACTGTGGAACACTACTGATTGAAATCAGACACGCCACATCATTAGCATCTTTTAAATCCCTTCTTAAAACTTTCTTTTATAGGGAAGCATTTATGAATAGTTAATATGTTGCTGGGTTTTATCATCCCTACTTGGCCAGTGTAGATATTTTGAATTTTATTATGTCCTCCCATGTTTTATGTTTTTTATGATCCCTCTGTTTTAATATGATTCGTATTTTTTTCTATCATTGCTGTTATTGCTGTTATTTGTTATTTGTTGTTTCCTCTGACATAACTTTGTTAAGAAAAGTGCTATAGAAATAATGTTTATTATTATTATTATTATATAAAAAGGTTGAGGTTGACTAAATCGGACTCAATCTAACATGAAATTTTGATCTCAGGACTAAGACTTAGACTTAATCTAAAAATACCTCGCAAAATGAACACTTTGTGATTGTGGGTTGTATAAATAAAATGTATTTGATTTAGTATGCGACAGGTCTTACACATATTTTAAGACTGTGTGAAGAGGAAATCTGGTCTTCTCAATGCTCATTAATATCAATTAATAGAATGGTTGAATACTCAAAAGCATCATTCATCAAATTATTTAAGAAAAACATACAAAAAAATGAAGATCAAAGAGTACACGTTAAATTTACAGATGAGTTGGACAACAGAAAAAATAAAAAGGATGCCTTTTTTTAAAGGATTATGTACACAATAGGTCAACGTATCATAACTTTTAACCTTTTCCACAGAACTCAGCAATTCTCAAATACAACTTTCATGCATTTTCATAGTCAAAACACTTCACCAATCTAATCTCAGACCATCCATCTGTTAGTTATCTGACAAACATTCTTCCAAAACCCCTCAACAAATAGTTTACAGATATTCACATACAACTTTTTATCAAAACTACCAAGCATGTGTTGTCTGTCAAGATGTCTTCTAGTGAGATCAGAAAAGGGTAAAAAAAAAAAAAGCCAATTATGGCTGCAATTTCTTATTTTGAATGAATTAAATTATATACACATCTGACAACATGTCTCAGCTCAACAGCAAACAGCTTTTTTTGCACATTCAAGAAATAAAAACATTAAAAAAAAAATCATGCATCTTGTATTAAAAAAATACACATCTTTGGATGAATAAAAATATCTCATAACACATTTTACACATTGGTCGTTTTAAGGCATACAACTTAGAACAGTTTCATGTCATCTGTTTTTCATGATTTTCACATAAAAGTAAAAAGGTAATAAAAGAAAATCAAATCATAGCTTACATCTCTGTTGTGGAAGAAACTATGTCCACAATATCTGACAACTTTGAGAAAGAAAATGCACATTTTGAATAAACAAAAACCTATGACTATTATCTGTCACACATCATCCTTTCATGGCTAACAAATATTCCATTTGTAATTACACTTATTGTGTTCTCGTGTGCTTCAGGACATTTTCAGGAATCCTTACTTAATGTTATACTGAAAAATCATTCTCTCTGTATCAAAATAATTATTGATGGGTTGATGGGTGCTGTTTCAGTCATTTTGGAAAGGCTTGATCCTCAATGATGGTATTGTTGCACTCCTTCAATCAAATCAAAAACTCCAGTTTCTTTTGAAGAGTTAAAGACACTTTGGCCTTCTGTTACTTGAGAAGAGCTTGGATGTTTGGATGCAGATTTTACATTTCATCCAGACTTTCAATAGCTTCTTGTTTACTGTGGTCTCTCCACTCACTGGGAATTTCTCCCCTACCCTGGAATTTTAATTTATAGTGGTCTTCCAGTTGATTTTGAAAACGACAAACAAACCATTTCCAATATGTCAGCTTAGAGGCATCAGAAGTAATTTCCCATGCAGCATACTTCTCGCCAGCAATTTGATACTGTTTATAAGGAACAGTATCATCAGAATCATAATTGGGATAGAACCATCTATCACTTGCAACTAATGTCGTGCAGAAATCAATGACCAGGTCCACTGTGCCTCTAGTCTGGAATCCATCAATCCCAGAGGGGCGATGAAAAAGAACATTGTGTTTGTCAGGACTGTGATCTTCCATGGTGTTGGTACAAACACACGGTACAGAAATCCTCACTAACCAACTTTGTACATGACTAATTGACCTAAAATGAATGATACTATATTTACATTTTTATGGATCACTAAATTATCCAGATTACTACTGTTCTTGTGCACTATTTTGTAAATGTTAGTTTGAATCAGATTTCTGTGTATCAGTCTAATCGCGTTTAGTTTGTAATGATTCATTGACTGTCAGCATTTATTACTCGGACAAATTACAGATAAAATCTGTAAATATCTGTGAATGATATTTTATAGGAATCAGATTAATGAATAATCATGTGAAAACAAGTATCATGATTTTCACCAGGGTTGTGGTTGTGTTGGCGCTCTCACACATTGAACATTTCATCCAGACTTTGAATAGCTTCTTCCTTAGTGTGTGTTCTCCACTCGCTGGGAATTTGACCATAGGACTCGAATTTTAATCCATAGTAGTCTTCCAGCTGCTTCTCAAATCGACACACAAACCATGTCCAGTATTTCAGCTTAGACTCATCAGGGGTGATTCTCCAGTTAACATACCTTGGGCCAGCATTTCGGTACTGTTTATAGAGAGTGTACACATCTGAATCTCGATGAAGGTAAAAACCTCCATCACTTGCAACATTTGTTGTGCAGAAATCAACACTCAGTATCACCGTGTCTCTGAAGTGCACACCATTGACTGCAGCCGATCGATGAAAAGGCACGCTGTGGTCATCAGGACTGTGATTTTCCAGGGTGTTGGTACAAACTGCTGCACAGAATGGGCATGTCACCCAGCAGCAGTTACACAGCTGATCGATGAGGATTTCATCAGGCTTCATCCTGAATTCCTCCATCTTATCCAATGAGAGGCTGCTTATCTCCTCAATGACAGACTCAAGGCCTTTCTCTATCTCTTCTTTAAGAAAGTCAAAATTGTTTATGTCATTGAAGTTTTGACAACAGATGTTGTTGAATGTTAGCTTATCTTTTAGCAAAGTGGAGAAGTTCTTCACCCACATGTCTGGGTCTCCTTTTATTCCCTCTTCCTCTTCCTTCTTTTTGACTTTCTCTGTTGCATCAAATAAAGCTTGACTCACAATTTTTTTGATGTCTTCAACATTTTTCTTGAGTATATTCCGTGCTTTATCTTTGTCTGTGAAGATGTATTTCTGTACTTCCTCTTTTATAAAAGTCTCTACTTGCTTCCTTGGGTGTTGGATGTAGGTGATAAAACCATTAAAGTCCTCTTTCTCTGCGAGTTACTTCAACACATGTTTCTCCAAGTTCAACCTGTTCCCACTGAATGCTGGGAAACTGCACTTCATCTCTCCAGCGAGATCAATGGCAGTCTTGTTACAGACAGCCTCAACAGTGGAACTCTTCAGTTTCTCACAGATCAGTTCTCCAAGCACAGCAGCAGACGAGTTTCCTTTGCAGAAGCTTCTGAAAATGTTGTAATATTGCATTTTCTTGTCTTCTACATAAGTGAGTGCATCATTTTTCACATTGAATTTCTGGTGGGACTCTGAAAGCCATCTCTCTGCTCTGTGGAATACATACAGTAAGAGATCAACTGTAAACTCCTTCTTCAGAGCATATGTCTTGTTTGATTCAAATTCTGTCACCATTTCTTTCACTTTTATGGCCACTTCTTGCAAGTAAGTTGATCTGTAGCCTCTTGTAGCTACAGGTTTGCTCTTAATTGCATCAAGGGACTGTTTTTCAACATCATCAATGAGAGATCTGATCTGTTGCTGTTCTTCATACTGAAAATAACCCTTTAGGTAATCTTTTGCTTGTGTAGCTTTTTCAGAAACAAATGTAAAGAATCTGGTTACACGAGAAGAACGTGTTCTCTGTCTTCTTGTTTCTGTTTCCCTCCCATTGTCTTCAAATTGTTGTCCTGTGTTGCATAGATCTCGGTCCTTGGTGAGAGATACATAATCACTGTAACTGCCAACCTTTGATATTTTTTTGTATTTGCCACTGCTTTTGGATTCATGTATGAGAGACCATTCAATACCAAGCTCACAAAGGATAGTTGACTTCTCTTCTTCATAGTTGATGTCCTCGATGGGTTTTGTGTCTGCAGTCAGTTCACTAACCCAGCCACTCCAGACAGAGTTGAAGTGCTTTTTAAGTTCCTCTTCATCTTTTGCCTTGTCCTTTAACTGATGAGCGAGCTCTTTGCTCTTTTGTAGCAGCTTGTTCTCAAACTCTGTCTTCTTATCATCTAGCTTTTTACAGGCATTCTTCTGCTGGATGACTTCATCCAGTTTTCTTTTAACTCCTCTCACTTGTTCATCATGAAACTCCTTGATTTTGCTTTCAAATCGGCCTCGCCACTGAACCAACATTTCTTTGTCTCTGCCATCCTCAAAGTATGTTGTCATTGCCTTCTTGATGTCTCCATAGGTTCTGCCCATTTCTTTATGAAGATAACTGAGCTCTACTTTGTCAAGTTTTCCATTTTCAATTTTGGTGTAAAGCCCGTTCTCATTGGTCAACATGTTGCTCCTCAGAGTCCAGGTCCAGTTACCATACTGGACCTCAAGTTTTCTGTACACTGCAATTTCAAGTGTGTTTTTGAAACTGAAAACAAAATGTTCGTTCATCAGGGCATTCCACAGGTCCTGGATTTTGCTTTTGAACTGTGAAAGAGTAATCCCAGCAGACTGTGAAGCTTTAGAGAGGATGATGGTCTTCAGCTCTTGGATGCACTCACTGTAATCTGGATTTGGAGGAGCCATCGGTGGACTTCCCTCCCATAGTTGGGCAAAGTATTTCACATCTTTCTGTACATCAAATGCAATGACATTACTGAAGCACTCAGCATCCCAAACCTCTTCTTTTGCTGCTAGTTGGGCCATCTGGTCCAATTTTTCTTGCAACCGTCTCTTTCCATGCATGTTTCTCTCTGCAGCTGCAATATCTGTAACATTCTGGTGAACAAACACACAGCTTGGAGAGAGTTTCACTTTCTTCATCCTCATGAATGCCTGAACAACAATCTGTAGAACATCTTGCATCTCAGCTGGATTCTCTCCAAAGATGTTGATCAGTGTCATGTTTCCCAGACCAACAACAAATGTTGCAAGTTCATTGTCGTGGAGAAGAGTGGTGTTACCTGCCAACTTAGGAGGAGGCAGTCCTTCAGTGTCCACCACTAGAACGTAGTCAAACTGAAAGTCTTTCTTGATGTCCTCCGACACTTTGACCAGCTGCATGAAGGCGCCCTTGGTGCACCTGCCAGCACTCACTGCAAACTGTAACCCAAACATGGCATTCAGCATTGTTGATTTTCCACTACTTTGTACGCCTAAAACAGACAGAACAAAAACTCTCTTGTCACCCAGTTTCTTGATGACTTCATCTAAAAGACTAGAGATCCATGTTAAAGGCACATGACCTGCATCACCATCCATCAGCTCCATTGGGTGTCCTGATATCATCAGCTCTGCAGCCAGCTCAGGGTATTTAGACCAGTGAGTCTGTCTCCTCTTTGTTTCTCTCTGCAGAGATGCATGGGCTTCATAGATCTGTCCCATTTCTCTAAAGATGTGCTCCAAGCCAAAGGTTGCTGCCTGTAGTTTTGTTGATATTTGATCAAGCTCTGTTTGCTTTCTTTTTAGCAGATCAGATTTGTCATGCTGCTTCTTCAAAGCCAAGACCTCAGACCACTTTTCATCATAGCTTTGGAGAATTGATGACAGATCATCTGTGGAGAGGGCATCTATTAAGATCTGGGTCCATTTTAGGAAATACTGTTTGTCTGTTGCTGGCAAAGATGAGAGGCTTTCAATGAACAACTTAATCAGTTTACTACAGGAAGCAGTGCATTGTTTTTCTCGTATTTCCTTTAATTTCTGTTGCTTTTCACATTTCTCCTTCTCAATGTGTCCTTTGAGGTGATACAATTCTTTGTTTATTATGCACCACTCATGCCACAGTTGGCCTTGACAGGGGAGAAATGTATCTTTGATCTTTGAAATGTCCATCCCCTGAAGCAAGTTCACAATTTTCATTGCAGCAGATTTTCCATTTTGGCAGACTTCATTATTTTCATCCACTCTGATTCCAGAGACATCAGCCATGGTTTCAAGCTGGAAGGATGTATGTGGTCCAGACAAAATGTTTCCAATGATTTTTTTCAGTTCTTCAGAAACATCTGACTGGTTTCTGTCCTTTAGACCCATTTTGTATTTTCCCTTTTTTATCTTCACAGCATCAGAATTGTCCTCAACAATGAGACAAATGAGGGGCTTCTGAGACTTGAGAAGGGCTGAGATAGCTGTGGTACTTTTGTCACCTTTTTCCAGAGTTGGTACAAGAACAACATTGACTGAAGATTTGTCAATCAGTATGTCACGCTGTTTCTCAATTGACAGAGCATCACCATGAAGATTACAGAAGGCAATGCAGTCAGTGAAGGCATCATTGGGTTTTCCAGCAGGGCAGTACCAGGCGATCTCTGCCACACCATCCATCAGATGACGAGACTTGGTGCTACCTGGGCAGTTTCTGTGGAAGAAGGTGTTGTGACGGTCGTTGATCAAAGTGTTTATCAGCTGAGATTTAGACAGAGATAGTGAACCCAGGCGGAGAAATGACACCATGGGTGTCTCAGCGTCGCAGATGGGCATGCTCTTCATGGTGACAATGCGTGAATTATCTTTGATTTCAGTAATCTTCCATGTTTTCTTTATTTGTCTGAATGTCCACAGAGGACAGTCAATATCCATTGTGACTGGGTCAGGAACAAGCAAAGGTAAAGCGTACTGACACTGTGATAGCTTTGTAATCATGTTCTGCTTTAAAAAGCTGTCTGAGCAGTGAAATGCTGCCATTTGAACGTCCATTGGATGTACATGAGTCTGTTTTGATTTTGATTGATCAAAGTCTACACTGGTGTTATAAAAAGCATCAAAGTCACTATCTTCCGTGTCATCCATGTCAAACACTGGAACAGGCTTTGAATGACTGTCCTGTCTTACAGGGATATATCTGGCTCTGTAGTCTAACATCATCAACCTCTGAAGAAAAGTATGAGCGAGATCCTTTTCCAGTGTGTCATGGTCCTGTTTCACAGGTGGACCTACTTTAAGAAAATCTGCTGGGGACAACTTCTGTTGATGTTTGTCTTGAAGGTGAAGTCTGCCAAACATTGTTTCAGTTTCTCTTTGATATTGTTTCTTCCTGTTGATCTCATCAGACAACTTGATTGACTTCTGTAAATAAGTAAATAAACATGTATTCTATGTAGAAAATGATGACATGATGACACAATATAAAGTAAATAGTCAGTTAAGATCTTGTAAATGAAATTTGGAGTTTCTTACCTTATCTTTGTTTCCACCCATATCCATATCTAAGGCACCTGCAGGACAACAACAAGCCAGAGGGACAGATCAATGTGCCATTGAAGCAATATATTTTTCTTTCCATTACTGCTGTCATGTTGTAGGCATTATGGTAACACTTTACAGTAAGGGTATATTAATTAACATTAGTTAATGCAGTCATAATCCTTAACTAACAGTTAATGGCTTATTACTGCATTAAGTCATGTTAATTAATGTACCCGTATTGTAAAGTGTTATCGGCTTTATTATTTCTAAAGTTTTTGATTGGGTCTCATGTTGTTGTACAATTAAATACTTCATTAAAATGTTACCTTTCCTCTTGGTTGCAGATGATATTACAGTCATGTTCTTGGACTCTCCTCCTGTGTTGTCATCTGTTGAGTGTTCAACACCATCAGGTTCAGTCAATGGTGCACACTAAAAGAAACAGGTGATTTAACTTTTTCTTCACCTTGTTAGGTGATTTGAGATTAACAACACTCAAAATAAATAACACACACTGGTGCACCAATTCAATAAACAAAAAACCAAAGCAAGGTAAAACAATATGGAAAGAAATGCAAGCTTCTGGGGCTCTGGCTGGACTGTTCACTGTCTTGGTCTGACCACATTGATAAAATAGTATCTAGAATGGGTTGTGCTGTTGCGACAACCAGAAAATGTGCATCATTCCTTCCACC
>JAOVVA010148587.1:0-10267 GCA_028565275.1 Leiocassis micropogon | reverse complement strand
CTAAATGTGAGTAATATTCAGATTTAGCAGAGTTTAAAGCATTTTTATAGATGGCAACATGATCAGAGTACATTTGTACATTTCTTACCATGGATAACTGTAGAACGTTTATATTTTTACATTTTACTGGCTGAGTTACAAGCTTTCTGAATTTGAACAATGCAGTTTTCTCTTGATAAGAGGGGGATCTAGGGGGAAAGTAGATGGAAAAAAAAAATTGGCTAACAAATATTTTGGTTATTTTGTGTTGCTGTTTTATTGTTTATGCACCAATATTATCTTCTTTTTAGAACATGTAGGAAACCTGCTTGTTTATTTCCAAATATGGACCTATTAATAATATCTTCAGAACTGTTTCAGCACGGTTGACCATTTTATCCCATGTTATACAACCCAAGGGCAAAATATCTAGTTTAAAAATATGTTGTTCATGTTGTTTCTCTCAGTTGTTTCTAACCACCATAAAGTGAAAAAGATTGTCCGTCAAGGTACGGGAGTGTATTACAATGTACCACTATGTCAAGGGAGGTACATTGCAGGTGTGTCCATCAGATATTGTAACATGGCACGATGAACTTTCCTTAGGCTCACCTGTCAGTAGCCCCTGGTCAGATTGAGAGTGGAAATAATCAGGTGTTTCACTAGTTTGTCAAATTTGGAAGGGAAAATAAATCAAACTGGGGCATCTGGTTGAGACATCGGAAGTCATTACATACCATGACGCTTCCATTATCAGCATGCTTATGGGACTCGATATGGTTGCTTACAAAACATCACAAAACTGGTCCATGAGTTCCCCTTGTTCTTTTTTTTGACTACTGGGTTGCAAGTAACACAATCAACAGGGTGGCACTCCCTAAGTTGGGCTGGATGATACATAGTCTTTATTTCACCCGTGCTTATTTCATATGTTGTCTAGGAGAGGAGGATGAGGTTCATGAGTGATGTTTCATGAAATGACCTTTCTTAGTGGGACCACCTCAGAGGACGACATCAAGTAGCAGAGACACAAGCCCCAGAATAATAAACTTATGACTGTGGGCTTCTGGGTGACATTGGGAGGGGATGAGTACTGCAGAAGCAGACTTCCTGGCTGAGGTATGTTGGGACTGAGAGCAGTGCTGGGAGAACTTATTGAGCTCTGCTTTTTTTGCCTGGCCCATGAAACTTGTCATTAATTTTGAAGCCAGAAGTTGATTGACAACATGCCAGGGCGAACTGTAGAGGTCTTGAAAAAGAAGGATCAACACTGCAAGTACTGACTCTTTGCATAAACTTAATGTCATTGCCAATAAAACTTATGAAATGCGTGTAATTATACTCCATTATAGCAGAGTAACATCTGACAAAAAGATTTAAAAACACTGAAGCAGCAGACTTTATGAAAATTAAGGTCTTTTGGCCTCAGCTCTAGGCTCAGCAATGACTGTGACTCTAAGCCAGCTGATGACTGGAATGTACTGAATCACCAGGTTATCACATCTATGGAGTTTTTCTTCCCTGATGGCACACACTATATTCCAGGACTCCAGGTGTGAGAGAGTTTCTGGGGTCATGAGGAATCATTTTCACACATGAACTGGACACCACAGTGTCGTGACCTTACAGTAACCCCAGTGAGAGTCTTTGTAAATAAGTACTGTATGATTCCCATAGCTTTACATCTGGAATTATTTTATTTATTGGAAATTTACAATTTATGCCCTTTTTCATAGGTCATAAATGCATTTCTTTGGCTTTGTACATACTGTATATTTTACATCGACAGTAAAGTCAGTGCGAGTCAGGAACGTAGGCTTTAAAGCTTGATAATGTGCTAATGTGTTTCTAACAAGCAAAATCAAAAAAATAAAAAATGAAAATGAATGCAAGCAGATTGTGATGAAGAGAGCTGCAGTCTCACAGGAGACGATTACGCACAAAGTGTAAACGCTGAAAATCACCAGCCATGGATTTTAGGTGCAAAACGATTTATACATTAATTCCTTGTTTCACACTGAAGTCACAGAGGAATATTTCTGAAGAGCTGACGCATGAAGTATTCCGCTCCAACTCAAAAGGCTTTAAACACCATTTCTTAGCTGTATTCACTTTAAATCCTTAGGGCTCTTAATTTTATTGAATATTTTAGTTATTTGACATTAGTACTTTAAAATAACACATATGAGAATTATGCACTAATGTAAAAAAGAATCTAAGCTATTTTCAATTTAAATGGGCATTCCTTTAAAATTTACACAACGCTAGGCTTTTCTTTAAGTTTCTATTTATCCTGAGCGTCTCTGCACTGCTTCTCCTGCGTCCTGAAGCAAAACTGTGCTGTACCGTGGACTTTAACAGCTGTTGAATTGATTAGGAATTCTTTCTCTCTCTCTCTCACACACACACATACACACATGCATGCACGCACACACGCGCACACACACACACACACACACACATGTACAGCCACACATTAGGCCTTAAATGTGAGGTGACTGTTTGTGTGTGTCTTTATGAGGAATGCGGTGCACACTTGGTATCAGAGAGGATATTTGGGTAAGCAGGTAATATAATATTTATAATTAGTGGTGTGCTAGCGGACTGCAGGAGGGTGCCACACCATGACATGAAAGATGACGCTAGAGTGCCACCACCTGGAAGCACTTCTCTGAGGTCAGAGGTCAAAACTATTGAACATGAGTGACAGAATCTATTCAAAAACATACTGACATCAATCCAGCAGAAAAAAACAGAGCCTAAGATGTTTTTTTTTTTTTCACGATTCTCTCAATACTTTACTTTTTCTGTGTTTATCTAAAATAATTACTGGAACAGCTCAGTTTATAACAATTAATAAAGAATTTCAGCAGTACTAGAAAAATTGTCATATGACCTTCTGTTGTATATTGTATGGAGTTGAAAACTCCGCGCTCCGACACTAAAGAGACGTCTGAAAGTAATAAAAAGGTCACTTTTTTTCCACATCAATTACAGACTGACATGACTCATATTTCCTGCCAACGTCCCTAAAAATATGGCAGTGACATCAAGAAAATGGAGCTCACTTTTACAATAATAGGAAGCATTTAAATACTTTAATATCATGAAGACCATCTTTTGTAACAATAACTGATAAGAAGCCAGAGAGGTTTAAAAGTCTGAGTATGAGGTGCAGCTCAAACAGTGGTTTGTGTGTGGAAGTGTAGGAGAATAGGTGTCATAAACTTGTGAGACACGTCTTTGACTCAGTCAGGAAGGGAAGAAGGAGCTCTTTGGAGCAGCCATGGAGTGCACTTAGGGCTTCTGGGCGAGAGAGCACTTCACTCCAACAACAAAACCGCCCTCAATGTAGAAAAATAAATAGTTTTCCCACAAGTTCCAGCTAGCTGTATTCTATCACTCAGTTGTATCTCTTAAAGATGATGCATCCTCATCTCAAGAATGCACTCATCCTCAAAACCAGCACACAAAGGCTCTCTCCAAAACAACACTGATAAACTCACAGATTCAACAAGGAATGAAAGCATGTCACTTTCCTTTACTTTCTAGGTCCAAACCAAATACCAACAACAAGGTTGCTTTTTTTAAGTGAATAATATGGCTTACATTAATGATAGAACAATGGAATAGATATTTTTTTTTTACTTCAACTTGACTATGAGACTGTAAGGCTTGTTCGAAAGACCTTTATTTGTTCAGCTGAACACTTTATCACAAGAGGGCCGTAGTTCTGCAATTACTCGTGTCTTTACTTATCATGGAATGTCAGATATTCTTCTCCGTGTGCAGAGTTTGACCTGAGTGTGGGCACAAGCATAACATGTAAATTCAGAGGCACCAAATTCTTAACACCCCTTAATACCCAGCCCATCACCGCCCCCATGACTTAGTATAATGTAATATACACTGACATTAAACTCAGTGTAATTATCTCTACTGAACTTTTCTGCATTTAGACAATCTTTGGACACATTTGCACTGATGTACTCTGAAACAATAACAGAACTTGGTGAGAACTCAGCACGTAGTGTTTGAAGAAAGAACAGTTGTCCATATGATCTCAAAAGCACCATGTACGACAAAAACATGAAGATGTACTGAACATATAAAAATGTTACAATTTGAAAAAGCCTTTATTTTTACATGTACATTACAGCACGGTTCTTTTCTCAGATTTTCCGGCTGGTTTGAACGAAAGCTGGCATCAGCCATGATAACGCGACCCCTGGAGCAGAGAGGGTATTGTTCATGACAATGAACAATTGTCTGGGGCTTGATCCCACAACCTTCTGATTAGCAATCCAGCACATTAACTATTGAGCCATCACTGAGCCGACCACCACTATCCTACTTCAATTTCATTTGTGGATGACGGTGAAACTGTAACTCCACCAGGGTGAACCTTGGGGTTTTGAGATGATTTCCTGAGAGGAGTGAGTTTGAGTTTATACTTCAATGCTGCAAGATTTTTGACTCTTCATACCATTGTTCTCCCTGTTACTTTGTGGAAACACACTCATTAGTCAGAGAAAACTTTATTTTCCACAAACTAAGGTTTCCAGACATTTAGAAACAACTGTAAAAATGGGTAAAGAGAAGAAAGAGGTGGTGGTGGTGTTTGGAAGTTTGATGTTCTTTTCTTTTTGTTAATAATAATTGTTCTTCAAGTTCAAACAGTACAGCCTGGGACGTCTACATACTGGCACTGTAATAACAAATAATTTGTATTTTATGCAACAATACTTTATATAATCTCAATTGTTAACACTTGAAAAAAGTCCCAGGTTGCGAGCAGGCTGGGTCAGGCGCATGGCCCGGCCACTGTGACATGAGACTGCAATAACAGGAACTGCGGAATGGCCCCTGCAGACGGTAAGATAAGACCCATGTTCTGAGCACAAACCAAACTCGCCCTTACTGTGAAAGCCTTGTAATGATAATACAGCAAAGCTATAACTGGAATGTAATAATTAAGGTAATTTAAAACCCAGAGAAAAAGATTCATGGACAGTAAATGAGGCAAACCTGAGTCATTATAGTCCTTTAGCTTTGTTAAATCACATAGATAACATTTAGTTATAGATAAAGTTATTTGTTATAGATAAAGTTATATTCTCATGCAAGCTGTTTAAACTACAAAACTATCAAATAAAATGCTTTTTATGCTTGTCTTTTCACTGGCACATTAGAAAATCCATTATAATTGGCCAGGCATATTAGATATTTTTCTCCACACCACATAAAATCTCTGATTAATTATTATCTTCAGGGAAAGAAAACGGGTTAATCTTTTGTGAATGATTGATGAACCATGTAAAAAAAAAAAAACATGCCATGCTTTTTTAAAAGCCTCAGTATATTGACGACAATCACCATAGTTACCACTCGCATTCACATGAGTAAGGATAACTAAATACTTTAAGAACTTCTTGGCATCAACAAACCAGAAATGTGTTCAGACCTGCCTTCCTGAGTGCATGGCCTTGCAATCATTACAAATTCAGATCTGATATTACAAACATGAACGCGAAATTACACATATCTCCTTCTTGTGCTGGCTTTGTGCCAAAAGGCTGCAAAAGGACGATGAATTAAGGTAATTATAAAGTAGGCACACATGATGGATGCAACTGTCAGATTAAATAGAATGGTGAAAAACAAAAAGACTTGTTAAATTATACGCTATAGAAATATTAATAGAAAACCTACTGTGAACCTGAAACATACTGAACCCTGGTTGATACCGCACTTATCATTCCAGTATGAAAAGTAGCAAGGAAGAAATGGTACACTGCTCATCCAAATATTGTCATTGTCTGGATTTTAATAAGGAAACACTGATTACGTGATTAATGCGTTTCTTTTAATTCTTTTAATTCTAACAGATGCAGTGAGGAGCTTCTAATTTCTCACACAGCCATGTGGTAAGACGTGTCTCATGGTCATGGACAAGCTGTTACAGTGTTTTAGAAGAGTCACATTATTGTCCTCCATCAAGCAAAGACAACAACTAAGGGGATAAAGCTAAAATGGCTGGAATCGGGTTTAGAACTTTCTGAGACATTATTAAACCCTGGGAGGACGGAGCTGAACCTCAACATGATCCGTAAAACATCCTGAACGAGTGTGATGGAGATCACTTAAACACTTGGTGAAGTCACATGGTTAAAAAATGTCCAGGAAAATATGTTAAATAGTAAAACTAAGAACATTTCTATAAACACACAGTGTGATGAGAACTTGGGACTAAACAGCGTAGTTGTGTCTATAAGAAAACCACTTGTTAGTGAGACTAGTGGAGTGTGCCAGAGAAAACTTGTTTGACTTTTGTGTGATCAATACATGATTTTTGACAAAGAATTATGTAAAATAATGTTGTGACATGACATTAAATCAATGTCATTGTGAATGCAAGCAAATCCGTTGAAATATTAAAGTGTGCAACTTTTTTTGGCAAGGCAAAATTGTATAAATGTTTCATAAAAAGTAACTTATTCAAACCTTCAAAGGACAAGAAATAGGTGCGTTTTTTTTAACCCTACTAAACATACAGTAGTTTCTCTACCTAAGAAACTAGCCTTCACCAGCATAAACAACTAACAGCCAGTAGCATTCACATCAGTGGTCATTACATGCTCTAAAAAACTGGTATGGAGTCACATGTCATCATTCTGCCACCCAACTTTAAACAACATCAATGTGCATATAAAGTAAATAGGTCTGCAGAAGCCACAATAGCAACAACTCTCCATAGCACTCCAACACATCCGGGGTAGCAAGGAAGCTACGCTCTTCTCCACTTCATCGACTATAGTTTAGCTTTTAACACCATCCTCTCACAGAGACTGGTGTGTAAACCCTTGGACCTTGACTGCCATATAACATGTCTATGGATCAAGGACTTTCTGTCAGGACATACAGAGAGTGTCAGAGTAGGCCCACACACCTCATCAGCTCTGAATACTAAATCCCTGCACGGCTGTGTGTTAAGCCCCCTGTTCTTTTTCCTTGTTCATACGACTACATCCCCATTCAACCCAGTAACACTATAGTTAAATTTACAGACAACACCTATCAGGGCTCATCTCTGGAGGGGACGAATCAGACTACAGTAAAACCTCGGATTGCGAGTAACGCGGTTTGCGAGTGTTCCGCAAGACGAGCAAAGATTTTTTATAAATTTTAACTTGGAAAACGTACAAGTCTTGGTTTACGAGTACCGAGTATCATGTATCACGCATGTGCTTCTTGTTTTGACGCCGAGTGTCACGTGATCACAACTGAACCAACATTTTTTCTCTCTTTTGTGCTGTGGAATTGTGGGTAATCGTCTCCCCTGCTGGGTCTCAGTGCGCGTCTCTCACTGGTATAATCAACATCCGTGCACGCATGTACTGTTTACTATAACACTGTGACCACGTGTGTGTGTGTAAAACATGTTTTATTTTGTGTCTGTATGCGTGTGTGTACAGCGCACGTGTAAAGCAAAAGCAAGTCTCATTAGAGACGTTAAAGATCCATTTTCTCTCTCTGCTCAAGGTTTAGCCTGCTCTTTGCCTGCTGTGTGTGTTCTGTGTGCACGCGTGTCATTGGACACCATGCCACACACACAAACGCACACACACACAGACCCCTACTACTTTCGCCTTCACAGACACACACACACACACACGCTCTTTCTCTCTGCTCTACACAGAAACACTGCTCTGTCCAGATTTTTCCAAAGGTAAAAGCAGGTTAATTTCTTTTATTTTTACTTTACAGCAGTGATTCCGTTAGTGTGTCATTAGAGAGATTTCTTGTTTATTTTTCTGATAAAACAGTTTTTACGTTGTGTGCGCACGTGTGTATGAAAAGAGTGGAGGAAGGGTAACTGTGTAAGACAAGAAGGGGGAGAGGGGGAGGGGCTCCTTACTTTAGCTTCTCACACACACACAGCGCCGCGCGCACAAATGGAAGCACTTATCTGTCGGGATTTATTTTTACTTCTTTTAAAGGTTAAGTGCAGGTTAATTTGTGTTATTTTTACTTATATTATATTTTGTGTTAATTATTTTTATGTATTTATTTTTCTGAAATGAGGTGGTGAGGCTGTCACAGTGGTGCACAGACAACAAACTGCTTCTCAACACATCCAAAGGGTGAAGGAATCATAGACTTCAGAAAAAAAACAGAACGGACATTCCCTTCTTATTCATCAATGGGGACTGTAGAGAGAGGGTCACAGACTCCCGATTCCTGGGCGTCCACATCATGGAACTTGGTTAACAAACATAACAGAGCTGGTGAAGAACGCACAGCTGAGACCTTACTTTCTAAGGGGACTTAGGAAGAATAACATCTCCAACAGTTGGTGTCTTTCTATCATTGCACTGTAGCGAGCATTGTGACATACTGTCTCTGTGTTTGGTTTTCTAGCTGTACAGTTGAGAAGGAAAAAAAAACTCGGCACAGACGATCACTAGGTTCTCTCTCCCCTCTTTGGCTGAACTACACAATTCCGCTTCTTCAATAAAGATAGCAGAAATTATTAAAGTTCTGTCTCACTTTGGTCACTCTATGTTTAAACTGCTAGCATCTGGCAGACGCTACAGAACAATCAAAACCAAAACAAATAGTTTGAAAACAATTACAGTTGTTTTTGTAGTATGTGTAAACATTGTGGCGGCACGGTCGTGTAGTGGTTAGCACTGTCGCCTTGCACCTCCAGGGTTCGGGTTCGATTCCCGGCCAGACTCGATTCCTGTCTCTGTGTGCATTCTCCCCGTGCTTGGTGGATTTCCTCCAGGTACTCCGGTTTCCTCCCACAGTCCAAAGACATATAGGTTAGGCTAATTGGCATCCCCAAAATAGTGTGTGTAAGTGTGTGCGCTGCAATGATTGGCACCCTGTTCAGGGTGTATCCCGCCTCGTGCCCTAAGTCTCCTGGGATGTCCATTGGAGACAAAACCAAATTCATTACCAAAAACAGGCAGACTAAGGTTTCAAAAAAATATTTAAAAAGAAGATGGAAACAAGAAACACAACAATGTGTGGTGTCAAACGCAAAATAGAAACATCCTCATTATAGCATTGGTAAAGGCAGCACTGGAAAAAGTTTTCAAATCAGTATTGTCCAAAGCTCTTAAAATAACAATAATGCACTGAAAAAACTTACTTACAACATGGAGAAAAGGGACGGGGAGCCTGCTGTAGTGAGATCTCTCCATCTCAGGTGTTCCTGTGACTGTGTAAAGTAAGGTAATGTTTATAGCTTTGGAATGTTTGAGATGTTTTGACAGTTATGTTTGTTAAGGATCTGAGAGCTGTGCAGTAATAAAGGAGGCCGTGTGTTTGATTATGTTTCAAAGTCAAAGCAAAATGGCGAACAAGATCAGTATTGTGGTAGGCTGTAAGTGCTAAAAGCTTAAATCAGAGCAACTTGAGTGCTATAAAAAACATGATCCTGTCACATAAATAAAAGCCAACACGGTAGTATCCTAGATGACAATTCATTGCAGGTTGTAACTCCGGCATGCTCAGGTATCTAGCGCCAGAGGCAGCATTGCCTAATCCTATAGCAGATTCCTGTGCCAAAGAAAAGCATGTGGAGACAGTCCTGACTGTAAAACTCCTCTGGAATCCTAAACAAGTACTCAGTAAGGAGAAATGACAATAATGACTCCCTTTCTCAGGGGCGACGGTATGACATGGTAGAGCTTGATGTGTATGAGGATGGTTGGGAAGGAAGATTTGGGAGACAGTTTGACAGGTAGGTAAATAATAGGTGAATTATTGTAGCCATTAGATGAAAAACCATTTCTGGAGCCACAAACAACCCAAACACAAGGGTGACAGATGGGTGTAATTCAATTCCACTCAGTATAACTGCACGAGAAAAGCCATTTAATCTTGAAATCTTGCAGTCAGTGGAATCTGCCAATACCCCTAGTTTAAATTCAGTGCTGTATTAAAGTGGACCACGCCTAACTGACTAGGCAACCATCCATGATTAATGTGGGAACATGAAGTACCTCTCATCCCTCCCCTCTGAGAGAGCTCAACCAATCAGCTCTCTCAAGACCTCCAGCTGCGAAAGGTTACAGCATCACCCGTAATCGAACTTGCGATCTCTAGATGATAGGGCGAGCACTCGGAGGCCCAATTGGATGAACTATAGTATTCTGTTGGGAGCCAGGACCCTGAGATCTTCGTTCCTCTGTATCCTGCTTACATTTACATTTACATTTAGGCATTTGGCAGACGCTCTTATCCAGAGCGACTTACAAAAAGTGCTTTAATGTTT
>JAOVVA010148566.1:0-10268 GCA_028565275.1 Leiocassis micropogon | reverse complement strand
TTTAGAGTCACCAGCCTCAGAAATCACCAATTAACAACCAGCACCTCAGATTAGAGCCGTTATGAAGCTTTACAGAGTAGAAGTAGCAGATATACATCTCAATATCAACTGTTCAAAGGAGATTATTGTGTATCTTGGATAATAAACACCTTCAGTATTGTTTTACAGTGTAGAAAGAAAATGACCACCAGGGAAGACGAGTAGTGTACATCTATAATTAATAATTCCTTCAGGAACATTACTCAGTATATATGTAGAAATTAAATAAACAAAAAGTGGTAAACTAACACAGTGATGCCATGATTTTGTAGATCAGGTTATCTTACTGTGGACTTTTAAAACTTTGCTAATGTGCTCATAAACATGATCCATAAACTTAAGTCTGTTTATGAGATAAACAAGTACAGCGGTACCTCGGCTCACCAACGTCCCGCCTCAAATTTCCCTCGGCCGTATCTGGGTTTAATATCTATTTATTTCATATTTTACTTCATTTACATGTTTTTTTCTAAATGTTACAATTGTTTTTATATGCAAAAATATGATTATAATGTTGAAAATTGGTAATATTGGTAATATTTTTGGGAGGCTGGAACGGATTATCTGCGTTTACATTATTTTTTATAGGAATGTGTGTTTCGCGATCCAAAAATTAACCTTAAGAACTCGCCTCCGGAACGAGGTACCGCTGTGTGTAGCGTCTGAATGTGATTGCAATGAAAAAAAAAAAAAAAACTAACTGTGCTCCCTCGACAGTGTGAAAAGGTCCACAATAAAGGAAAACATCAGGAGGACGCTTTGTCCGTGCACTAAGTGCATCCTTATGTACAGCTTCTGATCTCTTGGCTATACTAAGTGTGTGTGTGTGTGTGTGTGTGAGAGACTGTGTGTGCCTTTTGGTTTTATCTATAGAAACTGTCCTTGACTGGTAGTCGGAGACGTTGGGGATTATGATTAATCACAGAGACATCAGAATGTCTTCCTGTCTCTCTCAGTCCAGTTCACTTCATTTCACTAACGTTATTACTCTGACCGGATTAGATTACAGCATCGCCGGGGGTTAAATCTGTTCGTCACACGTCTACTGAAAACACAATCATAAGGTCTAGTAGGAAAGATGATGTGTGTATAATTGTGGTGTGTGTGTATGTGTGTGTGTGTATGAAACAATGTGACACATGAAACAACCATTTAAAAGCAGCCTCCTCTTTAATAGACGACAGAAATTGCAGGTTAGTGTTTATACAGCGTGTGTGTGTGTGTGTGTGTGTGTGTGTGTGTGTGTGTGTGTGTGTGTGTGTGAGAGATGTACGGCATTCGTGTGTGTCTGCCTGCTTGCAAAATCAAGTGGGCATGACCCCAATCATCTCGTATCACAGAGGGACAGACACCGTTTCTCACCGTGTCCTCTGCCGGCTGTGTGTCTGTGTAACACTCATCCTGCTCGCACTGCAGCCAGAACTAAGATCTGATCATTTATAAACCTTAATCTGATTATCCTAATCCCAAATCTGATAAATTCTAATGGCTGAGTCAGATCACTTCTAACCCCAAATCTGATCAAACCTAATTATAAATCTGATTGATCATTAACCGAAATCTGATCAATCATGAATCTGATCAATCCTAATCTCAGTTCTGATAAATCCTAATGACCAAATCTGATCAAAGCTAATCCAAAGTCTGGTCAACCATAAAACAAATCTAATAAAACTTGATTTGAAATCTGATCGATACTAATATAAATTCTGACTTTGATCCTCATCTAAAAACTGATTTTCAGTCTAATCCCAAATCTGATGACTATAATCCCAAATATAACACTAAACCTTAATCCAGTTTAGTCCCTGATTCTGATCCCAAATCTAACCTTTAACCCCTATTCTAATCCTAAATCTGACATTATAAATGGTCCGATTTAGAGTTAGAATTAATCTTAAACCTCACCCAGATCCTAATCCAAAATCCATCCTGCTCTTTAATCTGATTCTGATTCTACTCCTAAATCTGACACTAACAGTGGACCAAAATCTGACTTCATCACTTTGCTAAACCTAAATCCATCCATGTTTCTAATCCTAAACCCAATCCTGTTGAAGATTTCTTAATCCAGGTCTCCATCCTGGTCCGGATTCTAATCCTGAGCTTCATAATGTAAACGATTTTCCTTATTCTTATTCTGATTCTAATCTCAGGAGTAACACTCATCCTGATCTGATCATGGTGACATCATCTCACCCAAATGAGGATGGGTTCTCTGGTTCCTCTCAAGGTTTCTTCGTATTACCATCTCAGAGTCACACTGCACCATTTTATTTGTCGTAAGGACTGCGGACTGAACTCTAGTCTAAATATAAATGTGTAAATGTTTGGTCTTATTATTTATTTTCATCATTTGCTCTGATCATATAATATAGATAATTTTATAACAGACCCATTTACAGCAGCATACTGTTTACACCACAACATCTGTGTGTGTGTGTGTGTGTGTGTGTGTGTGTGTGTGTGTGTGTGTGTGTGTGAGTGTGAGAGATGAAACCTTTGATGGCTGGTGTCTCCAATTCAAGACATTTTTCACTTTGTGAGATGTTTTGTCTTGTGTCTGGTAACACCTTCATAGTGGGATGTGCAGCATTAGTGTACAAAACACACAGACACACACACACACACACACAGACACAAAGAGCTTTGATCTGATGGCCAGTAATGGTCCTGCAGAGTGCATTAACAATGTGGGAGTGTGACAATGACACAGAGAGATGTGAGAAGCCAGGGGCGTTGTGGGAAACTGAAGTGCGTTTTCCTTTTTTTTTTTTGTAGGGAATTTTGGACATGATCGTGCTGAGCCAGGCGGAGGGGAAGGAGGAGCTCACCATCCACGCCCTGAAGAACAACTTCGAGGCTGATGCTTATTTTGTCAAAGTGATTGGTGAGTGAAGACGAATACTACCCCAAATATGTTTTTTTTTTCGTTGACTTCTTTGTCTTACAGCATCTTCAGCAGATTATCTGACATTACCGGACATGATGTTTTTTTTTTCCCTAATCACAAACTCAGTCCGTAATGAGGCTTCTGAATTTCAAAACGGTTCAGACAGAAAGTCTAGTTTACATAAGTGCAAATAATCTAAGATTAATTTCATTTAGTTGCATCTAAAAAAATGTACATGAATGTTTAATTAAAATTAAAATGTTGTCGGTGTAGGAGAAGCAAACATGGAGTGCCGATCTAAATACGAAACCAACTTGTCATCAGATGTTATCAGATGCTATCAGAACTCGGGCACGAATCAGACTACACTTGACCCTAAAATCCGTTACATTTGCGGATCATGGACCAGCCTTCTGTACTTGGGTTGAAGGACAGCCTTGAGCACGACTAGATGTACTCGGGCGTGTCTTTAATCATATAAGACAATCGTGGAAGTGGACTTGTGTTTATAATGTGACGTCATCAGCGCAGTCTGTGTTCTCTGATCTCTCCTGGTTCACTCATCAGGCTCTGATCTCTGTCTCTGGACTCCATGACCAGAGCTGATGATGTGACTGGGTCAGTCTAGACATCCTCAAAAGTTTCTTTATTCTTCACTGTTATTCTCTTTGTGTTTACTGGCAGATTACAAACCACCTAGCTCTGTGTGTGTGTGTGTGTGTGTGTGAGTGTGTGTGTGTGTGTGGGGATGTTCAGCTTGAGAAGGGGAAAGTGGGAGCAGTCAAACCCCATGTGCCCGGTGTAAAAGCTCCTTGATGCCCGATCTTAATAAACATCACACCATTAAAAAAGTTAACGCTATTAATTCTCTTTAACCACCATAAAGAGATTTCCACTAACGTAATACCCGCTCTCTCTGAATGTACAGTATTGATTTTGTTCACAAAGTCATTTTCAGGTTTAGTAAATCACACATTGTGATTGTGGATCCAGACCATGCTAGAAACAAAAGAGCTGAAGGTGTTACCTTCACACCTTTAATTAGTGTTAACGAAGGAAAGTGTTTTCTTATGTAAATATGAGGGGCGTTCAAGTCAAACCAGGACTAGTGATGAAATTTTGTGAATGAAGGCATAAAATGGATTGACATTTACAGAAGACTTCGAGCACAGTACGGTGATGAGACTCTCAGCCGCAGTAAAACATCTGAACAGCGCAAACGTTTTAAAGAAGGTCGTATGTCCATGAGTGACGATCCCGACCGAGGTGGTTCCGAGCTCACTGCAGTCGTTCCCGTGAACATGTGGCGAGTGGAACGACTGATCCATGAAAATTGACATCGCCGACTTGCAGAAGAGACGCATCTGTGTGTGTGAACTGTACACACACTCATTCACCAACACCACTTGCCCATTACAGGAACTCTGCTGGGAGTTATCGCCACGTCCCCCGTACAGTCCTGACCTCGCTACATGACATTTCCACATGTTTGGAAAAGCCATTAAAGAAGTTCCTGGGAGGCCGGCGTTTCAGACGTGAATCAGACAGGCAGTCTGATCACGGCTCCAGCGTACTGAGAAAACCATCTACCCTTGATGGTGTCCAAGCACTAGTGAGACACTGCGATAAGTGCATTAGTGTATCAGGGGATTATATAGAGACATAAAGGGAGTTTTTACTCTCAGGACTGTGTTCTGTTATTCTGTACAATCAAAGGTCCCACTTTGACTTGAACGCTGCTCGTAATTATCTTTGCTCATTCCACATCTCCATGTTCAGTTCATCCAACTAACTCAGACGGTTCATGATCTTCTGTCATGCTGCTGAGACGGAGGGATGGATGGATAGAACAGGGAACATGACCCCTCTCTGCAAGTGTTTGTTGAACCTGTCATAACAGAGCTGTAAGGTCTCTCTCTCTTTCTCTCTCTCTCTCTCTCTCTTCGTTGGTCGGCGTGGAAACGGAGGCACCGGTGTACCTGACATTTGGAGAGCTGACATTTGAGGGACGCGTCTCTTAAAAACCCGGCTCAACGGCGATTAATCCCGCGACAGTGCTTTTATTATAGCAGAACACACACGTGTATATGCATGCAAGTGTATTTACACGTGTGTGTGTGTGTGTGTGTGTGTGTGTGTGTGTGTGTGTGTATATATATATATGTGTCTGTGTGTTGTATGTACATGCTCTCACTGTATATGACATTTGGTACTTTCTAGAACAGAAAGGATGTAATCCTGACACACACACACCATTTCCCCTCTCTCTCTCTCTCTCTCTCTCTCTCACTCTCTCTACATGTCTCTCGCCCTCCTACCCTCATCCTATCCCTCTCTACCTCCCTCCGTTTCTCATTTCCTCCTTCCTTCCTTCTCTCTTTCTGGGATAATGAGCAGTGTGAGAGTGTTACCAGTCGATGCTGTGATCGTGCGCACAGGACGGAAAGCAGCGAGGCACTCTGGGTAATTTGCTGCGAATTGCAAACTGCTCCCGGGCTGCCAGTACCCTCAAACACCCCTCCTCTCTCATACACACTCACACACACACACACCCTATTCTGTTACATGCTGCATGTCAAACAATATGTGTGCATGGTTTAGAAAGAAAAAGTGAACGAGACACTTGTCCGTGTCGGAGTGTATAAATAGCAGAAAGGTTGGGAGTTTGTGTCCACGCTGTGAACGCTAAGCCACCGTTCTGCGCACCTCATTAATCTAACATATTCTGACACACACACACACACACACAGAAACATACACAGCATGAAGCAGGCTTTCCATTCCCTCTAACTCTCCCCGAGCCGCAGTCGAGAGTCTAATAGCTTCCACTTTCGGGAGCTGCAGCTGTGTGGACTCGAGAAAAAACGACTCGGAATTGTCAAACTTCCTGTACAGATGAAGAGAAGTGTCCGCGACATCTATCTGTCCTAGTCCAGATGTTCTCCCAGCTTTTATTTATTTATTTATTTATTTATTTATTAATTTTTTGCCAGTGAATTCAAGCCCGCTGGAATTGCCGTTATTGCTGCATGTTGCAGGAATACAGATCAGCAGTGTCGAGCTCGATTACAGCCCGCGGGCCACACGGGCGATCCTGAGTGCTCTCAGAGGGACATGAAGAGCGGTGTATTTAAGTGCATCTCGTCTGTGGATCGACACGAGTTACATCAGTAACCTTCAGCTCTCAAAGCGCAATACCTTCTGCACTGTTGGGCAATAAAAGCAATTATACACATTTTAGATGAAACCACCTTCGCAGGCTGACGAGATCAGGTTCTCTCCATCGTGTATCGGCTCTCCGGTCCTGCAGGTGGTGCTACTGATGATTTCCGCAACTACCAGAACATTCTTGCTCCTCAGAATCGTCCATCTTGGAACGAATCAAATCCACCTGGGCATGCCTCGTTTGTATCAATTTTATGCTTTTTCATATAAAGCGAGCGTATAAGCAGCGGCGATAAAGCTGGTCCTGCGCAAAGCAATAATATTTATGAAATATGAAAATAATTGGGAGATTGAAGGGAGGTGAAAAGATAGCAGACATCGCTCGTTCTTTTAACATGAATCGTTCGTCCATCAGCACAGTTTTGTAATAATATACCGTGGATAGCTAATTATGGCAGTATCCTAGTACCTACACAATGTTTGTTGGACTTACGAACAAACTCGACTTCAAACAAGCAAGCTCTCAGGATTGCCACTTGTTCGTATGTTGGGGACTTGGTGTATATTATTCATATGCAGCGTTCACACAGCTGTGAACCATGTGCACAACACAGCAATCAAACCTTTCACACTATATCAAAATATCAATAAAAATCCTCCAAATATAATTTTTTGTCCTCCGTATTACGTTATGCCGCCAAACTGCTGCTCAAGCAACATCACAGAGCGGAGAACAGGCTCGCATCAGAGATGGTAACATCATGTGTTTCACCCATGGACCAAAGCCTAAATCTTCTCTTTCTGACTCAAAACTATAGCATTGCTCTGACATCGTCAGGACTCGATCTCGTGATCTTTTGAAGACAAGGCCATGGCTTTTAGAAGCTAGCAAAAACAAAATGGTTGCAGAACAGAAGCCGGTTTTACATGGATACCCAGAGTCCCTGGGGCTTGAAGTATATTAGAACTAGGACAATATTAGAGGGACAGTGCAGGTAGGATGGTTTTGGGGACAGTTAGAGTTAGAGATGGCAGATTAAGATGGTTTGGACATGTGCAGAGGAGGAATGATGGATAAATCAGAAGGAGAATGTTAGAGATGGAGCTGCCAGGCAGGAGGAGAAGAGGAAGGCCCAAGAGGAGGTTTATAGATGTGCTGAGGGAGGACATGCAGAAGGTTGGCGTGGACAAATGGTCCACTGTGGCGACCCTTAATGGGAGCAGCCGAAAGAAGGTGGTCCAAAGTCCCAGGAACTGCCTTAAAAACACCACAAACCCATATCTCTGCTAAAACTTTCCATAAGACCTTTCTAAAGCCATCTGTTGTTTATTACATTTTCATCTTTGCTAGGTGACATCATCATTGTTTATTGTTTATTTGGAATCGATTGATATGGAACACTACAACCGCTGTAAGGGGAAACAAAGTAGCCATGAGCCGTTTCAGGATCACTTTTCGCACAGGTCACATTTAAGTTTAAACTCTGGGATGTAAATGATTTCCTGTCTGCAGCTGTTAGAAACGGCCAGAGACGGCTGTCGAGTCTCTTAGCCAATCAATAGCGTGCGTTGTTTGTACATGCTAAACTGGTATCTCCTTCCTTTTGCGAGTATCTACTGTATCTAGATTAGATTCTAATGCTAAATCCTGTAAAGAGTAATGTTTTGCGGCTGATGCGGTACATTTCCATTTTAACCACGTCCTGTTGGTTAGTGTTTCTCGTCTGCAAGCTCGGCCGACTCAGCTGATGAAGACCGATTCGAGTCAGAAGCTGTAGATCAGAGAAACAAACTGCATTGCAGGGAAGTGGACGTGATGGATGTGGTGGAACACTGAGCGAGCTGAACGCTGAACTCGACCAGGGTGGATTAAGGAGCCCAGATGAATAAGACGGCGATTCTGATGACTCGACAGCGTGCCAGTTTTAAAACCTATAGTCCAGTCGGTGTCTCTCTTTCTCTCTCTCTCTCTCTGTCTCTGTCTCTCTAGACCTGCGGGTTTATTCTTAGGAGCAGATCTCCCATCTTATAGCCGCTTGTTGACTGTCTTTACAAAGATGCCTATACAGTTATAGCTGAGAGTTGAAATCTTCTGGCAGCTCTGATAAACTGTGATGTTTCAGTTAATGTCGAGTGCAATTATGGAAAAAAAAGAAAATATATTTTTTATCCTTTTTTTTTTTTTTTTTACAGACTACATAAAAGATTAATGGCGACTTGCTCGATTGTTAGCCACAACCACTAGCTATCTTACCCCGTACGTCTATATTTCCCAGTTTCCTAGCAACAGTATTTTTTCCCCCACTGTGGGTATTGTATGTTTGTCTTTACATGTCAAAATCACACCAATTCTCCAAGTGTGAGCGGGAAGTGGCTGCTCAATCTGTCTTTTGTTCATGCCTGCATTGCAATCACAAATACAACCACGCACATTCAGCACATTACACACACACACACACATTTTCCTGCAGTCAGGATTTATAAATAAAAAAAATATATACAGAAATACAAAAACATATGATGCCATTTATATTTAAATACATAATGCTATCAATATACAATAAAACCTGCTGTTCCATGTCCAGTGAGAGAGAGAGATAATAAATGGACGATTTATCCTTTCCTGAAGTGAAGGGTAACACAAAGGAACAAAGTAAAAAAAAAAAAAAAAAGATTCTACATGAATGAACCGTTTAAAAGAAGTCATTATTACCCAGCGACGGACCGGGTCTGTGGTTTTATTCCTCGTCCGCACGTTCTTACCGAAACATTTCTGAGAATAGAAAGCGATTTATGATGATGTTCTTCCCACGTGAGAAAAATGTAATCATGGGTAAACTGATTATGAAGTGCCCCCAGCCCACTTATTATCAATCATATTAGCAATGATAATGACGGTAATCGCTTTCTCTGACGCTCGCAACAAAGGTGCAGACAAGACGCAGAAATGAACCACAAAGTAAAACCGTATTTAAAAAATCGGGTGGATGCCTTGCTTCTGCGCTAATTTTTTTTAAGGTGCACTGGATTCTCTTCGCAGGAGTGACGAGTGTCTCATCGGTCCATTTTGTCTGCCCAGGACAATTTTTACCTGAGCTCTGCCCAACGTGTCTTTCATGCGTTTCATATTGCTCACGCTACAAAAAACATTACATTTCCTGAATACCGCAAGCTTTCAAAGTGTATGCAGAGCAACGGATTTGCAGATTAACCGAATAAATTCATCGTTTTTAAAAGGAGCAGAACAGTTTAAGCTGTGTAGGACAGAGTCCAGTCTCGTGGGAAACAAGACCCTGTGACCTGCTCACATCACTGCTTACTATTTATGAGGCTGAATTCCCTCCCTGAGCTCCTCAGTGAAACTGAGCTCATAAACCCTTAACCTGCACACGAAGCTAATCATGACTCCTAGCACATAAACTGCGCGTTAGTGGTCAGCCCATTAACATGCGCGGATGGAGACGCCCTTTTGATTTTAACGTGCCACAAGCCCTCGTTACCGGCCCATAATCACCATCTCGTTCACGCCCCGCGCTAACTCAAACTGGCGGTTCAATTAGGGCAGTTAATAAAGAGCAGATCGATCGAGGAGCAAGAGGGAGTCAGGAAACGAGAAGCGCTCGGTTAAAGAACACGCTGCTACACATGCGGCAGATGACATTTAAAACAGGATGAGTGTATGGGTTTAATAAATAACCATACAACCCGATATCATGCTCTTTAGTGGAATAAAGGGACTGGTGGAATATTGACCTGCTAAGGGATTTACTTTCATTCTTTCACAAATAAGTGGAAACCTCATCTTCTCTTAGTTTACTGTTTGAAAAGGTCAAACCCAGGTATAACAAATTGAAAAATATAAAATAAAATAAAAAAACTGTTGAATCAGTGAATCAAAATCTTAAACAGGTTTTATCACTTATGTTGATAGAGTATTAGCAAAAGAAAAAAAAAAAAAAAAAGGTCTATTCGAGAAAATTTATACTGTTTTAATTTATAAACAATGCTTGTATTTGATAAGTCTAGTGCACTCATTTATTGTTTTCTAAGACCAGCACAGTCCTGGAATATGTCCATAGGATGAAACCCTCCACAGATGTGATCCTCTGGTGATTCAGTACATTCAGGTGGTCAGCTGACTTCATTTTATTGCCCCATAACGTTACTGAGT
>JAOVVA010148465.1:0-10271 GCA_028565275.1 Leiocassis micropogon | reverse complement strand
ACAAAACATGTACACAGTTACCTAGATACAAGGGGTGGGTCAACTTACCCACTGGCTCATCTTACCTCACTCTCCCCTACATGTCTCCCTGCAACAATGATGAATCCATAATTTTATTTTTTAAATTTTTTTTTACTAACTAGGCTTAGTGGTTAGCACTGTCGCCTTGCACCTCCAGGGTCCGGGATCGATTCCCAGCCAGGCTCGATTCCCATCTCTGTGTGCATGGAGTTTGCATGTTCTCCCCGTGCTTGATGGGTTCCCTCCAGGTACTCCGGTTTCCTCCCACAGTCCAAAGACATGCATTTAAGGCTAACTGCCGTTTCCAAATTGCCCGTAGTGTGTGTGTGCCTTGTGACGGCTTGGCGCCCTGTTCAGGGTGTACGCCGCCGTATGCCCTAAGCCTCCTGGGATAGGCTCCAGGCCCCCCGTGACCCTGAATACAGGATAAAGCAGTGTAGATGATGAGTAAGAGTGAGTGAGTAAAAGGTTAGAGCTAAAAATAAACTGATCAGCTTTAATGTAATCAGTATTATTATTATTATTATTATTATTATTACTTCAGGTTGAAGCCCATGTACGTGTCTCCCTGCACTGTTGTCTTGCACCTCCAGGTCCTGGGTTTGAATCCTGTGTTGGGTCTACTGTATGTAAACGGAGTTTTCATGTTCTCCCCATGCTTAGTGGGTTTCCCTTACACAACTGATGTTCCCAAATTGCTCGTAGTATGTAAATGCTGAGTGGAGGTCCTACTGTACCCCAAAATGGAAATTAAATACAATAGTTACAATTAGCCTCCACTCTCTCTATTTGGACTACAGAGGCTCCTAGATGGATGAATTCATGGTGACAACATTATATGGTATTGGTGGCAAAATATTAGGAAATTGTACAGAATGTATCAAGTTGCAAGATTTAGAAACTACAGTACTGTCATTTCATCTTATTACAATCAATGAGAAAGAGAGGATAGAGGAAGTTTGTTTACGCCTTGTTTACAACAAATACACTCCCTTATTCACAGCTTATTGTGCAGGTTAAACTTCAGACAGATATCCAAGTACTACAAAAGTTTTACTGAATTCTGTTCAGCGATCAATTTGACGCATACGCAGTACGCTGTCAAAACCTATGGTTTATAATCCGGCATATTTCTGCTCATACCTTCCATTCTACTTAACAATTTTATTTAATTTATGACACAGTTTTAACTTTAGGTAAACACCTAAGGACAGGCAAAGTTTCATTAAATTCTGTCCAGCCAGTTTTGACTGATGCTGTGACAAAATCTAGCTGGACAAGACATACAGGCAAACATACAGACTTACATCTAGAACATAAAACATACATCTGGACATACAGACAGAAATTTTTCGAAGACTGGTTTTGAATCCTCCAATATATGAAACATGAAGATATCATCGAAAGAGCGAGTTCTGACCAATGTACAGACAAAAAATCTTTTTTGTTTATATAGATTAGTAATACTAATTACTTTTTTACATAGGACCTGGTAGGTCTTGACAGATTCTTTTTTCCTCTAATAAATGAAATAATTATTTAAAAACTGCATTTTGTATTTACTCTGGTTTTCTCTGTGTAATATTAAAATGTGAATGATGATCTTGATCATTTAAGTGTGACAAATATGCAAAATAAAAAATATTAATTTTTTTTCACAGCACTGTAAAAAAAAGTTCAGAGGAATCAAATATGCGATGCATATTTGATTAGTAAGTAGTAAGTAATCATATGCAATGCCCATGACAAGTTGGTACATCACTTCCAGTGGGTCACAAAGTCTGTGCTAGAACAAAAGTTACAGGAATGTAAATATGAGCAAGGGAATTTAGCCCTGTAATCAGCGCAATGTACTGGACTCCAGCCATAGAAGAAAACAGCTGCCATCTTATAATTAATACATCTATTTATTTCATGATGCTTAATAGACTCCATTTGTGTGTGGATGGGTGGGTGTGGATGGTTTCCTGCATCCCATGCATAGCTTTCATTTATCTACCACACCCATACTGTATCACTATCTATATTCACATTACAGCAATGTAAGAAAGGGCTCACTACGTTAGTAATACTTCAGTTTGCATGTTCTCCCTGTGCTTGGTGGGTTTCCTGCAGGTACTCTGGTTTCCTCCAACAACCCAAAGACATGCTGATTACATTGATTGGCGATCCCAAATTGACTGTAGTGTGTGTGTGTCTGTGTGCCCTGTGATGGATTGGCACCCCGTCCAGGGAGTTACCTGCGCCATGTCCAAAGTCTCCTGCAATAGTTTCCAGGCCCCCCATCTTATATAATGAAGTGATTGATATAGTGAAGTAATGCCACAATACCAATCATCATGGTAATGGCAGATTTAAATGAGTTAAATATAGTAGTTAAATAGTTGAAAGTGAACTGTTACATAAACAAAAGGAATGTGGGCAAAAATTAATGCAAAAAAAGAGAAATGACAAAAAAGTTAGGTTTGAAAAGGTTTGTTAAGGGCTATAGGTTCTCAGATAGAGTAAGTGCTTATTTAGCTGCCATTCTGGTGAACATCTTTTGATTGACAACCACTCAAGTAATCTAACAGAAGCAAGCTGTATGTAACATTTCCCTGAGGTAGGATGGATAAAATACAGGCAGTGTAAATAAATAAGAAGTTTAAGGACAGGTTTGATGGAGTCCCTTTCTCTGGTGCAGGTCTGAACTCTGGATCTGAAAGTTAGTGACACAGCTTTTACTCTGGTTATGATTATTTCCCACAAAGCCATGTATAGGTTTCTTGTTTTTGGTGTGAAGATGAATGGTAGGTCTTTGAGATGCTTACTATGCCTGTCAAAGAAATTCCCATGTACTTGATGTGTTTTAGAGCAGGAAGTCAAGAGATATCAGAACCTCTGTTTTTGAAGGGTCTGATCGTGGACTTGGATGCGGAGAGAGAAAAGGGTCAACTCCATTGCAGAGCAGAAGAAAAGAATTGTTAGCAACCAATTAGATGCAGAAGCACTATGGTTGAGATCTGTGGCCCTGGTAGAGAAGCAAGTAACCATGGTAGTGTTACAGGGTAATGAACGTTGTGCAGCCGAACTGCTTATAGCTCAAATATAATGAAGCCAATGAGGTGACTTTTGTGCTTGGAGAAGTTATGGAGCACCGCTCCAGGTGGCCCTGTTCCAGGAAAACTGGGTGAACGGTGGCGTCATTTACCCCAATGGGATGCCAGACTGTCTTAAAGCACCATACACACTCACATTCACATGTTTTTAATTCACATATTTTTTTAAAAATCAAAAATGGTATTGTACACAATGCAATGGGCCAACCAACATAATGGGCTTGTGCGCACAATTCCTTTCTTTCACATCATTACAAGTTCTTCTCTTTGTAGCACCCATACAGCTCATAAATTGTTTGCAGCATGCATTATATAATCTGAAATGCCAAGGTGTGTGCATACTCTCTAAATTGTTAAAAAAAATTTGTTGACAATGGCCAAGGATGATCCTGACATAATGGGGACCTCATATAATCTATGCTTGCTAATCCACAATTAAGGTCACAAAAAATGTCATTTGTATTCAGCAAGGACACGTACATATAGGAATTTTCCTTCAGATGCTTGCGTAAAGCAGTCACTCTTTCACATTTACAGTTTTCACAGCATTTGGCAGATGCCCTTATCCTGAGTGACTTACAGAAGTGCTTTAAAGCCTTTAAACCCAGTTGAAGAGGAAAGATTTGAATATTTTTAATAAAGTGCTCATTGAAGTACTCTATAAAAAGGTAGATTTTTAGTCATTGCTTGATGACTCAGCAGTTTGGTACATCAGGGAGGAGGTCATTTCACTATCTAGGTGCCAGAACAGAGAAAAAACCATGGTGCATGCCTTCCTTGTCCCCTGAGAAACAGTGGGGCCGCTTGAGCAGTGCTAGCAGCAGTAGAGAGTGCTCCAAGTGTGCCTCAAATAGCACCTCCTGGAGTTGTGCTCCAAAACTTATCCAAGCACTAGAGTTGGATGGCACAGGTGTCACCTCAATGGCTTCTTTATATTTGAGATGTAAGTAATGCTGGTGCACAAAGCTTCATTAGGTTGTAACTCTACCGTGGTCACCTGGTTCTCCACCAGGGCCAATGATCTCAACCTTAGTGCTTCTGAACCTAATTGGCTGCTAACAGCCCTTTTCTTCGACTCTGCAACAGAGCTGACGCTTTACTTTCTCAGGTCCATGATTAGACCCTCCAAATACAGCGTTTCTGACATTTTTACTCCCTACTCTAAAAACACATCAAGTACATGCGAATTTCTTGGACAGCTGTAGTAAATATCTTAACAATCTCATGGTTCATTACAGCACACACACAAAAAAACTTTCAGATTCAGAGTCCAAACCTGCATCACATTGCTTCTGTTTTGCTATTGGGGTATAGATGGTTAAGTCCAGCCCTAGCCTATCATACAAACAGTATGCTGAAATAAGCACACACTATGCCTATTTATTTTCAATTCTAAAGTCTGTTGGGGCCCCAGGCAAAAAAAAAAAAATTGCACTATTGCAACCAGCATTCATGACCATTATCTTATAAATAATACATTTTTCAGCCTCAGGGGCCCCTATTGGCCATGGTTCCCAAATAGTAGCCTGCTTACCCTGTTGACAAGCAGCGGCTTTTTTTATTTCACACAATATGTTTAAAGTGTGAAACATTTAGAAAGATCAACTGTTAATCTGCTACATTATACTGCTCTCCTTGAAAGGGATTAAAAACACACACACACACACACACACACACAAAAAAAAAAAATCACCCTGAAAGAAGAACACAGCACATAACTAATAACACTCTAAAGAATTTTAGATGACCTTCAATAAATAATCTGAGGCGTTTCAAAGTGAAGCGATTTTAAACAATAAGCATTTTTTTTCTCCCTTTAAGGCCGTATTGCTGAATAAATATTGTACCACCATTCCAAGTGACCATGAACTACTGCTTCCAGTCATAGTAGTGTGCCATGGCAACATCAGCGTTAGTGCTGTAGTGTTTCAGCACTAATCAAGACTGAACACTGGTTTAAAAATTACATGACAAACAGGTGCACAAAAGAAAATTGACTAAAGCTCACTTTGAGCTGCTGGTGTCTCTTTCAGCATCATCTCCCAGTGAAAATGGCAAAAGGTACAGTACTTAGCAACAATCTTTGTAAATGTGACCAAATAGGATATATCATGCATGCAACTGCCCCCCCAACTTTTTTTTTTTTTTTTTTTTTAGCAAACATGGATTTGTTGTCATCTAATCACATAACTGTACCTTTTCTGAATTTAAAGCATTTGATTTAAACACAAATCATGCACATTTTGCTGTAAAGACAAATAAATACAATCACAGTGAAAGACAAAGAAACAGAATGATTCATGCCTGGACGTTCTTGTGCTGAGCTATATATATATGAATGAATGCTTTATGCATATAGATAGTTACCATGGCAACGCTGGGGACTTTATTCGTGATGTACGATGTGCAACTTGCAGTAAACATATTGATTTGTCTGTCTAATACGAGAGATAGGCAGCACGTAGCGTCAATAACTCTAATCCCTGGTTCAATTCTAAGCTCAGCTAACACTCTTTATGGTTTGTATGCATGTTCTTCTCATGTCCACATGGGCTTCGGTGGATTTGGTGGTTTCCTTCAACCCCTAAAACATATCAGTATGTGGACTTGCCTGTAGCTGTGAATGTGTGTGTGAGAGCCTTTGATAGACTGACATGCCATGAGGAGTGTCCTAACCTCATACTTAGTGGTTCCGGGCCATGCTTTGGATCCACGGTGACCTTGATCTGGATAAAGACATAACTGAAGATAAATGAATGAATTATAGGAGATAATAGAATTCTAAATAGAGCAACCTGATTACTTTGGTCCGAGGAAATGCTTCAGTCTCAAACACTTCTGATTACAAGTGTTTACTAACCATCTTTACCAGAAACTGATGCACTGATGGTCTTAGGAATTACGGTAATTACATTTATATTTACAGCATTTAACAGATGCTCTTATCAAGCTCTATGAAATCATTCTTCTAATCTTAGGGCATTAGGTCTAGGATTAAAAATCGCATCTGTCAGAGGTGTGGAATTCGAAAGAAAACCCACCATACAGGTTTTTCTTTTAAACAATTCAATCGCTTTGGAAAGTACCCAGTTACCTTCCACCTTCGCCTCTCTCGGAATGGAAGCAACGCAAATGCACTGCTTATTACCTCAGTTACACTAGATGTACTCACGTTCAAAAGTGCATTTGCCTCTACATGTCGCCGTGTAAAGCAAGCCTTCGACATCAAAGCATCATTGATGAGAACACTCCTGGAGCATGAATGACTGGTAAGCTGTACCGAACTCTGCTGCTTTAATAAAAAGCATCGCACATGAAAGTCATGGAGAAAATAATTACATGCAGTTTTACATCATGGCATAGAGAAATACGGATGTAGTGTAACATGTATTTATTTTATTTTAACAGGTAATAATTACCTTTCTTTTAGCCTTTAAGTGCCTATTCTTGTAGTAAGAGATTTGAAATGTCTTTTGATATTATTCAGATTGCATAAATGAAAAACAAGGCCACTTACTGTATGTGTACACAGTTATATTACTGTATTAAATTAGAAGTGTGACATAGAAATGACTATATTAATAACATTTACTCACACTTCATTGAATCACATAAATTAATTGATAATGTTCCCAGATTCTTGGCTCTAATATAGTGCTAAAACTTCTTCTAAATTACAGTATACTTACTGTATATAATATGCGCTGCTCTTGCCATTTGAATTTAAATAAGGAAGGAAGGCTAATTACTGCACTGATTAATACTTTTAAGCTGGCAATAATTCTTTTCACAATAACAGATTCATTGAGTAACTCCTCATTTTTTTAAACAACCGAGACAGAAAATGTGTTCTGTAGTCAAGGTAAATATGTTACTGTGTTTCAAAAGGGTCGAATTATTGACCTGCATCAAGCAAGGAAAACAACTAAGAAGATTTTTGAAACTGGTGAAAATTTTTAGGTTAAGAACCACCCAACAGATTATTAAAACCTGGAAGGAAAACATCACAATTGACTGTAATTGGAAATTCCTGCTTGTAGTATTAGGATCTGGAGTTGGTCAGGTCTCAGTAATGTTATTTGGCAATAAAATGTCAATAAAAAGTCAGCTGATGACCTGAATGTACAGAATAACCAGGTTATCGCATCAGTGTGTTTTTCTTCCCTAATGGTACGAGCATATTCCAGGACTCAGATTGTGAAAGAGTGGTTCTGGGAACATGAGGAAATGATTTTTACATATTTAAAATTAGCCATCGTTACTCCACTGAAAGTCTTTAGGATGTGAAGACTTGTTCGATTCTACCTACATTTACTGTGTAAAAGATCTCAGCCAGAAATTAATGCATCATTTGATGTAAATAATTGTTGTGTTGCTGCATAACATTGTCGAAACAATGCCAAAGCAAATGTGATCAAAGCTGAAAGTGATCCAGCAAAATATTGTAATGTGATATGAAATATTGTACATTTTTGGCCAGGCAATGTACTGTATACACAAAATATATTATGGCATTATGTATGATAATAATGTATTACCAATAAATAAATATTCGACTTAAAAAGCAGTGGTAGTTTAACAGATAAAATAAGTGATAAAATGTAAAACAAGGAAAATGTAATACTTTTTATATATAAAAACAAATAAAAAAACTGAAATGTATTTATTTTATTATAGTGTTCAATTTAATAGTTTACATACAATAAAAGTTACATACAAGCCACATAATACTGTAGCTTCTATCACACACAAGCAGTGGCGGCTGGTCAATAAGGGGCGCTGGGGGCCGCCCCCTTAAAGTTAGGCAGAAAAGAATGCTACTTTAACATGTAATTATTTAACATAATAATTATTTGTTTTAATATTGAAATGAAGTCATTTAGTCACACTCCGCTGTATTTCTTAATATAGTTTATTTACAATAATAAAAAAAATCTTAACTGTATTACGTTCATTTGTGTTCATGTACGTGGGACGCCGGACAAACGAGTGCCTATGTAGGCACGTAAATTTTTGAAAAGCATGTGATTTGTGGCTGAGCTCTAATTGGATTTTTTCAAATCATCCTTGGGGCGCAGCACTGTGCGCCCTGAACACTCCCACTTTTGTTCTTAGCGAATTAATATATATTTTGAAATATTTGGCCTCATGTCCATTCTCAATGAGTCTTATTAACGGTCAGCAGATTGTTAGTTAATGTATTGAATAGTGATTGACGTGGAAGCCAGCTAAATATGAGAAGAAATTCTGTAATTTCTTTGCTAAAATACCCCTTCGCAAGGCGATCGGACGAAGAAAGAAAAAAAGTTAAAGAGCCTGGACCAGATCGACCTGATCTTCTAATTAAGCAGCAATCAAGTGATCGTGGCCGAGCTTACACTCGGTGCTTTTCCAGCACTTCTTATGGCTATTTACAGGCGATTATTAAAAATAAAAAAATTAAAATTTTGTTTGCGCCCCTGCCAAAACTTTTTTGCACCAGCCGCCACTGCGCACACGATTCATTCATTCATCTTCAGGAACCACTTTATCCTGGTATTGGTTGAGCTAACACAAATCTAGGGATCTCCAAATCATCTACCATCTACCATCATGTTTTTGGCAGGTGGAAGAAAACCGGAAAAATCAGAAGGAAAATCACATTGACATAGTGAGTTCATATGACTGTGATATGCAAATCTCAAGCTCAGGATTAAACTGCGGACCCTAGACCACCATACATGGTCAAACAGATCGCTCAAACAGATCATATATATCTGTATTTACATTTTAAACAAGAAAGTGCATCAATCAAAAGTAATATACAAACAAACCAATAAATAAGAAATATAGCAATATCCCATAATGTACAACTACATTACAATAAGTACAGTACAACGGAGAAGCTACTACTGTAAAATAAAGTGGCAAGATACATACACTGATCAGCCAACACATTATGACAATCTGGCTAATATTGAGTAGGCCCCCCTTTTGTGCCCAAAACAGGAATAGCCTGTGTGTTTAAACTTTTCTATTGTAACCAGCATTAACTTTTTGAGCAATCTGAGATACAGTAGCTCTTCTATTAGATTGGACTACAAGGGTAAGACTGGGTACATCAGTGAGCCTTAGTCACCCATGACCCTGTCTCCAGTTTACTTCCTTGGACCACTTTTGGTACAGTAAGTCCTAACCACTGCAGACCAGGAATATTCCAAAAGACCTGCAATTTTGGATTTGCTCTGACCCAGTCCTTTAACAATCACAATCTGGTCCGTGTCAAAGTCACTCAAATCCTTATCCATACCCATTTTTTCCCAACTTAAAAAAGAGAGGACTTGCTGCATAGTATATTCCAGCCACTTACAAGTGGGTCAGAGCAACTCCAAACTGCAAGTATTGTGGGATGTTTCTGGTGTGCAGTGGTCAGGAAAGAGGGAAAACCGGTGAATGAGCGACAGAGACATGGGCGGCCAAGGCTCACTGATGCAAGGGGCCTACTCAATATTAGGTGGGTGGTCATAATATTATGGCTGATCAGGTGTGTGTGTGTGTGTGTGTGTGTGTGTGTGTGTGTATTTCTGTCTTCTGCCATGCTGCTTTTTACAACAACAGATGTTGCAATTAATCATTATCTATATACAAACCCATTTACAGCACTTACATTAATATACAATACTACATGACCATTTAAAAAAAGAAGACCAAACACATAAACATGTAAGTATGTGAAAGGACCTCCTTTTCCTTAATGATTTGCAGTGTGCTGCTTTTCAAAATATATATGATATATGATATTTCAAATATATGTTATTTAATACCTTTAGATGAAATCACAATTTTACAGACAATGATATTATACCATGACCAATGTGAATATTTTCTTACTCTTTCGAGTAAGACACCTAATGGTAACTAACATTTTTTTTGTAGAGCCCTCTGTCCAAAAGTTACATCTAAGATTGTTTTAGTAAGAGGTATGCAAATCATTTTCCTGATACCTCTTTTAATATCAAATATTTCTAGCCACCACTAAATATCAAATCATACTGATTATATTTCATAAGCATACATTTTTGTAGCATATATATATATATATATACTTAGCAAAAAAAGAAACGCCCCTTTTTCAGGACTGTGTATTTCAACAATAATGTTGTAAAAATCCAA
>JAOVVA010148414.1:0-10273 GCA_028565275.1 Leiocassis micropogon | reverse complement strand
TTAGCAGATATGTATTACCCAACATGGCAAATTTCACAGAATAACGTCCCTGATGCTCGATCCTTATAGGGCAAATTCATGTTTTTCCTACAAATACACACTGCACAAAATAACATTTTAGCATAAAAATGTGATGGTAATTTTGTGTGCATTACAAGCGTACTGTATCTGATAAATGTTTTAAATATAATTGTAAAAATTGGGTAATCCATTGGTAGGATACATATACATACAGGAGGAAAAAAGGCATTGCTCTTATAACCAACATCCCAATTAAAGAACCAATAATGAAATGAATAAATAAATACTCACAATTAAACAATAATAATACTACTACTATGTAGACAGCACAGTGGCTTAGTGATTAGGACTGTCGCCTTGCACCTCCAGGGTCCAGGTTCAATTCCCACCTCGGGTCTGTGTGCATGGAGTTTGCATGTTCTACGGTACTCTGGTTACCTTCCACAGTCTAAAGACATGCAGATTAGGCTAATTGGAGTTCCCAAATTGCCCATAGTGTGTGAATGAACATGTGAGTGTGTGTATGTGTGTGTGCCCAGCAATGGACTGGCCTCGTGCCGTAGGTCTCCTGGCATAGGCTCCAGGCCCCTGTGACCCTGTACATAGGATAAAGCAGTACAGATGATGAGTGAATGAATTTGTTTTTAAGAAATTGAAAAATGTAGGTCCAGTATTGCAAGCTCAGGCTGTCACAACTGTCTCAAAGACACAACCATGAGTCATAGCATACTTTGATTAATGTGTGTGTTGAGTCTTGCAGTTAAAAAAAAACAAAACAAAAAAACTGGTTAAACAGGTTACACAAACGAAAGTGCATCAAACTGATACTGCATTTCAGAACAAACAGACTTGGGTGTTTTTTTACTTTATTGTTCTTAGTACGCACTTACAGTAATTTGTTAAATATTGTTTAGCAATAATGACAAACTGTCTTTCGTTGATGTTTCTGACTCTCCAGATTCTCTACAGCTTTATGGAGTTTCAATCAGGTACAGTATGAAAACTCTGTGTGTGTGTGTGTGTGTGTGTGTTGTAAGCAATATACTCTGAATTCCAAGGTTGTTTTCACACGTCAAGTTTTATCGATAGTGTTGTACATTAATTATTGTAAAAGCTGTTTCTGTTCTTGTAAACAGTAATGTGTAACTCTGTAACTGAGCCCTGGTGTGTGTCTCGCCACTCAGAGAAACATGACAAATGGCAGAAAGGTGTAAATGGCAGAGCTGCTGTAAGGCATTGGTTCTCAGTTCTTATTCCTGTAGAACCAATGCCCTGCATATATTAGTGTTTTCCCTGTGTTTTCCCTAGTACTACACTAACTTTAAATAATAGGCTGTTAATTAGTTCTGTAGTTAAATCGAATGGGCTCTGAGCTAGGGAAACATAAAACAATAAGTTACACAGACAACAGAGGGAAAATTTCAGAAATGTGTGTGATGGTGTCTTTTGTGGTCTGGGGAAGAATTGCCCACGACAAATGTGACTCTATTGTAATATATTAACATACTGTAGGTTTCGGAGACTGGAACATATTATGGGCTTACACTATTTTTTAAAGTCTTACATTTTGACACCATAACCCATAGTGAATATGAATACACATTGAAAGTGTATAGTAATATATAGCATTTGTGTTACAGAGAGTTTAAAGGTGTTTGGTCCAGATGCTCCTCTTCATGCTGTAGCGGGTAAAGACCTGGTTCTGCCCTGTTTTATCAAACCCAGCACCAGCGCTGTGGACATGAGAGTGGAATGGGTCAGGCTAGATGTGGGAGGCTTATTAGTGCATCTCTATGAGGATCACAAGGACAGAAATGAAGATCAGACTGAATCCTACAGAGGAAGAACATCATTGTTTAAAGAGGAGCTACAGAAAGGCAACGCTTCACTCAAACTCTTAGCTCCCAGAGTCTCTGATGAAGGACAATATCAGTGTCTCATTGAAGACAAATCCTGGTCTGATGACATCAGTATCTATGTTACTGTTGAGGGTAAGTTTCACTTCTGCACTGAAGTTTTTTTTTTACAATAACTGCTACAATTTATTAGATTTTCTCGTAATATAACCACCTGGTTTGTGTATACATTTTGTAGTTACATTGCAGCCACCTCTATTTTAATTGTAGTATTTCAGATTTACCATTAAGGATGTTTTACAATTGTTTGCTCACTGATTGATTAAAAAGAAGAACAACACAGATGATTGAAATAAAGAAATGAGAGAAGGGATGTAGAAATGAATGTGAGAGATGATGATGGTGCAACTGAATCAGAATGATGAACAGAAGCAGGGGATGATGTGTGGCAGGTGGAGATAGATGATCCTACTGTAGTTGCAGTTGGACATCATAACATGATTTTCTTCTCTGGTCATAAAAACACAAATTTTACTCACTCATCATCTATACCGCTTTATCCTGTATTCAGGGTCGCAGGGGGCCTGGAGCCTATCCCCACACAAATTTCAATAAGTAAAATTTCAATATGTTTTTTTTTTTATGGTAAGTCTTTTTTTCCACATGTATCAAATGTAAAATCAGTAATCAATACATGTATGCTGCGATTGAAAAATATTTATTTATTTATACACACCTCCCTCACTGTATACCGACCTCCCACGCCACTCTGACAAAAACATTTTGCCACCCCTTCACCACCCCACCAAAAGTGCTATGAAAAACAATTTTTCCCATCCTGAATTTTTTTTTTTTGCGTATTTGTCAGACATAAATGAATGAGATAATAGCATTATGTAAAGATAACCTGAGTAAATACATGTAAATGCAGTTTTAAATAATGATTTCATTTATTAAGGGAAAAAAACTGTCCAAACCTACCTGGCTCTAAAAAGGGAATGGAGTAACAGATTCCTTATTAAAGAACCCAGAACAACATCTAAAGAACTGCAGGCCTCACTTCCCTAAGTTAAGTTCATGTCCATGATTCAACAATAATAATTTGTCTGGGCAAAAATGGCATTCATGGGAGAGTTCCAAGGCTAAAGCCAAAAAGAACATGAAGACTCGTCCCACATTTGCCAAACAATATCTTGATTATCCTCAAGACTTTTGGGCAAATGTTCTGTGAACTGATGAGACAAAAATTTAACTTTTTGGAAGGTGTGCGTCCCATAGCATCTGGCATAAAACTAACACAACATTTCAGAAAAAGAACATCATACATCATGTACAAACAGTCTAACATGGTGGTGGTAGTGTGATAGCTGCTTTTCAGCTTCAGGACCTGGCCAACTTGCCATAATTGATGGAAACATGAATTCCGTGCTCCTGAAGAAGATCCTAAAGAAGAATGTCCGGCCATCAGTTTGTGGTGAACCACACTTGGATTATGCAGCTGGACAATGAATCAAAACACCCAGCAGGTCCACCTCTGAATGGCTCAAAAGAAAAAAGAAAAAGGTTTTGGAGTGGCCTAGTCAAAATCTGGACTAGAGTCCGATTGAAATGACCTTAAACGAGCCGTTCATGCTTGAAAATCCTCCAGTGCCTCTGAATTAAAAAAATACTGCAAAGAAGAACTGGTCAAAAAAAACTATTGGAGGAGAAGGAATAAGAACAAGGTGTGTGTGCCGAGCTGTGGCAACTACAGAGGCATAAAGCTGATAAGCCATACAGTGAAGCTTTGGGAAAGATTAGTGGAAGCTAGGTTATGGGCAAAGGTAAGCAGCAATATGATTTCATGCCTAGAAAGTGTATACCAGATGCAGTATTTGCTTTGAGGATGCTGATGGAGAATTACAGAGAAGGTAATAGGGAGTTGCATTGTGTCTTTGTAGATTTAGAGAAAGCATATGACAGGGTGCCGAGAGAGGAGCTGTGGTGTTGTATGAGGAAGCCTGGAGTGGCAGAGAAGTATGTTCGAGTGGTGCACGACATGTATGAAAACTGTAAGACAGTGGTGAGATGTGCTGTAGGTGTGACAGAAGAGTTCAAGGTGGAGATGGGTCTGCATCAAGGATCGGCTCTGAGCCCTTTTTTGTTTTCTATGGTGATAGATAGAATGACATATGAGGTTAGACAGGAGTCTCCATGGACAATGATGTTTGCAGATGACATTGTGCTTTGTAGCTAGAGCAGGGAACAGGTGGAGAAAAATCTAGAGAGGTGGACGTACGCTCTGGAAAGAAGAGAAATAAAGGTTCGCCGTAGCAAGACAGAAAACGTGTGTGAATTAGAGGAATTGTGTGAAGTGGAATGGTAAGGCTACAGGGAGCAGAGATAAAGAGGGTGCAGGACTTTAAGTACTTGGGGTCAACGGCTCAGAGCAACAAAGTGTGTGCAAAGGAGGTGAAGAGGCGTGTACAGGCAGGTTGGAATGGATGAAGAAAAGTGTCAGGTGTGTTATGCGACAAAAAAGTATCAGCGAGAAAGAATGGAAAGGTGTACAAGACAGTGGTGAGACCAGCAATGTTCTACAGCTTAGAGACAGTGGACTGAAGAAAAGACAGGAGGCAGAGCTAGAGGTAGCAAAGATGAGGTTGGAACTGCCAGGGAAGAGGTCCAAAGAAAGACCAAAGAGGAGATTTATGGATGCAGTAGGAGAGGACATGAAGTTAGTTGGTGTGAGAGAAGAGGATGCAAAGGATAGGGTTACAGTAGATGGAGACAGATAATTCGCTGTGGTGACCCCTGAAAGGGAATAGCTGAAAGACAAAGAAAAAGGTAGGTTTGGACAGCTTTTTTCGCTTAATAAATGAAATCATCATATAAAAACTGCGTTTTGTATTTACTCGGGTTACTGTCTTATGCAAAAGATTAGGCACCCCTTGATAAATAACAGATTTTGGTGATTTTTTTTATTGAAAAGATGTTAACACAGTTTCTCTTGGAAATGGAAAAAAAAAATCAGCAAACATTGGTGTATAGTTACTTTTTATGTCATAAATTGAACAAAGATTTAAAAAAAAAAAAAAAAAACATTATTGTGGCACTGTGCAAAAGTTTGTCTAGATGTTTTTCTCACAGTTGTAAATAGTGATTATTTGAGATGTCTTTCCTGGCAGATTTAAATGATCTGGCCATTTTCCCCTGACCTCTCTTATAAACAAGGTGTTTCCATCCAAATAACCGCAGCTCACTCAAAGTTATGAGATCAGTGGGTTCTGAAATACTGTATGTAAAGTATCTTATTAGGCACCAACATCTATGCCATTTTTAATGTCACCAAGATTTACAACACTTCCTTCCCCCATTGATTTCCAGCCTGATGTTTGCTATGAACATTAACTGTGTAAAGTGTAAAGCTCTTGACCTGCACATTCATGAATTTTTTTGCATAAGTGTACAGCTGTATGTATAGCAAAAGTGGAAGGTGAGTGTATGCAATTGTATAAAATAGACAACTATTTAATAATCATCTCATTTTCATTTATACTGCATGAAACTTTGTTCCAGAAATTATATGCTTTTTCATGAGTATTTTTGTTGCATAATGTACAAATAAACTTCCACAAAAAGAAAGTAAGATCCACAAATGCACAGTAAGGTATTTCCAAATATAGAACTAGTTGCATAAAGTAAATGCACAAATATTTTGATATACTCCTCCTAGGGAATTTATACGATCGTAACAAAACGGGGCCTGTGGGATCTAAAGACATGGAGGATGCCAAATTGTAGAGTTATTTTTGTTATATTAAGAGCCGTGACGATGCCTTAAACTTACGCTAAAAAGTGATTAATAACTTTCTGTGTGGCATTATATTTAGTGACATTATATTCAGTGACACGTTAAGTGACATCACGTTTAGTGACATCACATAGAGTAACATCGCAGTGTGATGCTTTTCTTCCAGCATCTGTGGCCTATTGTACACACATACACATCACAAATGCACTCTCACACTCACACATACACACACACTCATACAGTACACACATACACGCACAAACACACCATATATCACACACATACACACATCACAAATGTTAACACCCACACACTCACATCTCTCTCACACACATGCATGCACGGAGAAACAAACACACACACACACACACATACTAACACACACATCACAAATGTTAACACGCAGACACACACCACACACACAAACATGCACAAACACAATTATTCATCACACACAGACTGACACACCCACGTCTCACACACACACACACACCAAAACCCTAATCAGCCCTATACTGTATAGTGTGTGACATGTGCGGTGAACCCGGGTGTTGATGGCTTTTTGTAGGTCTTAACACGGTCAAATAACACACAGGTTGTGCACCTGGGAGGCGATGGTACAGGGTGCTCGAGCCTGTCATCGTTGCTTGCAACTATATTAATTCTGGAGGGTGTAAATATAACAGTCTACATTTGACTCTAAAATTAAACTACCTCGAGCCCTAATCATAAATTCTGATTCACTAATCAAGTTTATTTGTCCAAACATTTACAGCACATAAAAAATTAAGATACATTATCAAACAGTTTGTAAAATGTAACAAAATGGAAGTATATAAGTTATCTGTTATTTTTGTATTATATGTGTATCTGTTATTTTCATTGTTCATTATCAAAGTGTCTGAAATAAATATGCTGATCTACAGTGGTTGCCAAAAGTATTGAGACAAAAGTGCATTTCAAGGTTTTAATGGCATTCTTACATTTTTGAAATAATGAAAACCAAGATAAGAATAATTTGTTGTTTTATGCTATGAAATTGCTATGAAACAATGAATATTTAGTATGAAGTCCTTTATAGTTCAAAACCTGCTGGAAACAGCTGAGCATAGAGTCAAAAAGACACCTGCAGTACTGTTGGGGGAATTGGTTAATCCATGCCTGCTTGATTGCTTCCTGAAGATCATGTACAGATATTTGCACATGGAAGTTACGATTAAATTACTTGTCACATGTACTTTACAGCACAGTGAATTTTTTTGAATATCCCGGTTAGGAAGCTGAGGTCAGAGCACAGGGTCAGCCAGGATACAGCACTCCTGGAGCAGACAGGGGTTAAGGGCCTTGTTCAAAGGCTCAACAGTGGCAACTTGGCAGTGCTGGGGATTGAACCTCCAAACTTCCAATAGTAATGTAGTAACACAGGGCCTTAACCATTTGAGCCACCACTGCCCCTGACTTACAATTCACTTGCACAATCCCTAGTTTCAGTCATTTTTTGCAGAGGATGACACCCTGGTTTCAGAAAGTAAAGGTTCTGCTACACATTTGTGCCATACATTAACTAAACAAGCCAATTGCAATTAGCACAACTAATAAGTGAAATCACATGTTGTATGTACAGGCAGAGCTGTAATGCAATAATAATACACAGTAGGTGTTATGGAAATCATTTTTGCCACTACTGCATGCAGAGAATTAATGAACTATCTCTGTTGTCAATATAAATCCAGATACGTCTGCTTTACAGCATAGTGAAATTATTTTCCTTGCATATCACAGAATGTTAAGAAGCAGGGGTCAGAGCACAGGGTCAGCCATGTTACAGCACCCCTAAAGGAGACAGGGTTGAGGGCCTTGCTCAAGGGTCTGCCAACAGTCTGATCACTAACCCAGAGCCTTAACATACAGTACATTGCTAGCACTGCTCTGTTGAACAAAGGAAAGCAGTAGAATCACAAATTGGGTATAAACAAAATAACCTGGTATCCAGTACCTTAACTTGTAACATAATTTCTGATTGGGGATCAAGTTCAAATAACTTGAAACAAAAATACTTATAATGAAATATCAATAGACGCTAATGCTTTTACAAAAGATGATTATTATTATTATTTTTTTTTTTTTTCTCACACCGTTTGAAAAACCTTGTGTTTAGTTTCAAACCACGTACTGTACACTATGAATAAGTACACTATTTTTAATGCACCTTGAATAGCATAATTTCACTTGGTACTTGGAAATCACTTTCCTATCAGAAAGCAAAAACTTTAAAAGATTATGGTGATCAGAGGTCAAGTGATCTTCATTTCACCATTTTCAACTTAGGTGAAGTTGCCACTGATTGTTAAACCTTTCATTGACAACCAAATGTAAAAAAGCTGCTGCTCAGGAAAGACCACAACTGAACAGTCATAAAACATGTGTGTAGGTTTTTATCATCCATCTACATCCCACTTGGTTTGTTTTTATGTTCTGTTTAACCATAATTAAAGGTCTGTAGTCTGTCAGACAAAGTGTTCATGGAGACGCAGCCAACAGTGCACAGCATAATTATCAGTGCTATAAAAATAAGGTAATGTAGTGCATTTAACCATAACAAGCCTTTTTAGCACCAAATAATGAAGTTCGAGACTTTTTTTCATTTATAACTTACATGGTTCAGTTTGAAGCTACAAGGTGTACATAATACATGATTTTATGTAGAAAACAGTGACTCACAATAAATAAATAAATAAATACTTAGCTAGGTCTTCACAGACTGGCTAAGTTTGTACCGATTGGGTCACAAATAATGCTACTAGACCGGCCTTACTAGAAACAGCTGAACACCAAACAGGAAATAAAACAGGAAATGTAAGCACTGTTGTAAAAAATAAAAGTCTGTAACAAATAGTCTAAATCTAGATAAATCACTTTACTAATAAGTGTAGAAAATGCACCAAGATTACCTCTCTCTAAAATGTTTGATCAATTCTTTCTGATTTCCTGCACTGTGTGGTTAGATGAGTATAGGCTCAAATTGTGATAGACAGATCTACTGTACAAGACAAATAAACACAGAGGATTCACCAAGGATTACCGGAAGGGTGCTAATTTAATAATAGTTAATAATTAGCTAATTTAATGTATAACACCATCGTAATTTTAAATCACATGCTTTTGACCAAAGATAAAGAATAAAGTAATAAAATAAAGTTTAAATCAAATACATCTTTAATTTGAAAATTACCATTAAATAATAACCTATAATATATATTTATTACATGTTATCTTTCTTATTTTATTAAATGTTTAATTAAATGTTGAATTTACTTTCACTATATTTAAAATTATATTTTTATTTATTGTTTATAGCTCAGGGAAGCCACCCAGTGATAATGATGGAGACGTATGATAACTCAGGAGGGGTAAATCTAGTGTGTGAGTCCAGAGGCTGGAAATATGAACCTGAGGTTCTGTGGCTGGACAGAGAAGGAGACACTCTGCCTGCTGAAGAGACACAGATACACAGAGACACTGAGGGCTTCAATGTGAAACGCCGCATCACTGTTCATGATTATAGTGACTCCAACAGATATTACTGCAGACTTCTACAAGACCTTCACGTGTTGGAAGCAAATGTTATCATAAGTCGTAAGTGTCAATGCAAAAAAAAAAAAAATCTTATACTCACTGTCCACTTTAATAGGAATACAGTACCTGTACACGGTTTATTATGCACTTATCTTAGCAGCACAATGCATCACATCATGTAGATACAGATTACTCAGTTAATATTCACATTAAAATAAAGAAAGAAAAAATGTGATCTCAGTGACTTTTCGTGGCCTGGTTTTTGGTGCCAGATGGGCTGGTACTGTATTCTGTATGGATACAAAAAATAAATAAATAAATTTAAATAAATCAAGTGAGTGGCAGTGCTGTGGGTGGAAATGCTTTGTTTTATGAGAGGTCAGAGCAAATGGCCAGATTGGTTCAAACTGCCAATATAGGATTTAAGGATATAGCATCTTAAATAATTACTCTTTATAATCCTGATGAGCAGGAAAGCATCTCAACATGCACAAAACATCAAACTTGAGGTGATCAAGCTCTAACAGCAAAAGACCACATCAGTTTTCACTCCTGTCACAAAAACAAGAATCTGAGGTTTAGCCATTCAGTGTAAACGCTATAGACTGCTGTGTTTGAAATTCTTTGGAGATCAACAGTTTCTGAAATACTCAAACCAGCCCATCTGGTGTCAACAATCATGCTACGTTTAAAGTTACAGGGATCACATTTTTCCCTGTTCCCCTGTTATGGGGTATGAAGTAAAACAACTTTTGAGCTGTATCTGCATAATTTTATGCATTGTTCCATTGTGATATGATTTATATAATTGACTGATTGGATACGTGCATAAATTATCAGGTGTACAGGTTTTTATTAACGTGTATGGTGAGTAACATGTATGGAGAGTGTTAAGTACTTAGGGTCAATGGTCCAGAGCAACGGAGAGTGTTTAAGTACTTAGGGTCAATGGTCCAGAGCAACGGAGAGTGTTCAAAGGAGGTGAAGAGGCGGGTACAGGCAGGTTGGAATGGGTGGAGAAAAGTGT
>JAOVVA010148403.1:0-10273 GCA_028565275.1 Leiocassis micropogon | reverse complement strand
TTCTTATACTTAATCCGAATAATATTATTAAATCTAAAGTGTGACCTGCTTTATGAGTGGGTCCTACTACACACTGAAAGGGTGGAGGGGAAGGCGACGGAACACAAACACATCAAAGAATCTCACAAAAGCTGTGGCTATCCAACCTAAGCTCTTTTCAAATCCACAAAAAGATCCAGTAGGAGCACTACAGCAACAGACGGGCAAGAAAAACAAATGGAACATAAACATTTTTTATGTTGCTTATAAAGAGGTTTTCACAGTTATTCATACTTTGTGAACTGTGGAAGACTTCAAGAAAGTCCAGCTGCCACTGAATATCATCATTGGGATACTATGACCTGGGTGACTGAGGAACCCACAGACTCCACACGCACAGAAATAAAAGTGGGACTCAAGCCCTTGACCTTGAAGGGGCGAGGCCACAGTGCTAACCACTACACCACCGTGCCATCTATTTCATCATTTCTACATGTTTCCATAATATTTGTTTTAGAAAGAAATGCATCATTAAGATTTTTAACTGAGAGTCTATGACTAAACAAAGGACTGCAAGGACAGTTTCGGTCAACACTACTGGACAGTTCAGGTGCGGTTTTGAGATATATTTTTTCAGGGTACAAATAACAAAGTTCTTATCGTATGCCCCAGGTGAGTAACTTATAAAAAGTTTCATGTCAAACTCCTACTCCAGCCCTTTTCATCAACCTGAGTGATCAGCATGTCCTGGTTGTCCTCCAACTCCTTTCAGTTTTATGTTCCAGGGATAATGTTATAAAACTCTCAATTCTTAAGAATTACTGTTTTATATACTGCGCCAGGGCAAATAAGATAAAAGTTATTACACAATGACAGAATTCAGGATCTTACTTTCAGATAGGAATATAAAAAAAAAAATACAGAAACATTGCCAGAATCCCTTAAAATGTTTTACCTTGAGTAATCCTCCCTCCATGGAGTATGTGTTTTCCTTCTATTTATAAAGTGTTTTAAAGCTGTTTTATTATTCTTGCATGGAAACAGCTTAGGTTTGCTAGCATCAACTTCCAGGAGGACAAAATGTACACTGGCAACCAGGTTTTAGGGCTGAAATATCCTGGTGCTCAGAAGAAACATTCCCGAAATTAGCCCCTTTGATATTCTGTATACAGCAGATAATGGTTGAGTATCATCATAATCATCATCATTAAAAAAAACAAAAAACCCCGCTGGTTTCTGGTCTCACACACACTGCTGACTATAATTCTGCTGTAGTTCAGACATTACATTTTAGTAAATACTTCTGGTTGGAAGCACTTCCAAACATCTCCAGAGCTTCGTATTTAAACCACACAGCATACAACAAATAAAAAAGAAATTTTTGGAAACAATGTATGTTTATTTAAAATGTTCCTTTGGAGTGTCAATAATCATGGAACATATACTGTAGGCCTAAAAAAAAAAAAAAAAAAGCTTGACTTTTGCTCATTTTTCTGTGAAGGGCACAAACACTCAAAGGAACTATAGATGCCTATTGTATTATCTGTAACAGCTTGTTATTATTATACATGTTTCTAGATGTCATATAAATAATAAATGATTATAACTTGTTAACATATTTGAAAAAATATTACAAAGAATTTAGATGTTTTTAAAGATAGACAGGAATAGAATTATAACAGCAAAGGAAGTGCATTAGGTAATATATATCCAAAAGCAAATGTGATATACATGTATTGTATATTGTTATGTAATCAGCATGGTAAAATGCTAAAGTGGTTTAGAGTTCAGAAGGTGGCTTGGATGTCCTAAAATGACTGTTGATCACATTTTTAGCTAAACAGGGTGTTTTTAATACAAAAAAAAAAATATATATATATATATATATATATAGTGGAAATGAAAAATTAGATTTTTCATATATGCAAAACAGTAATTTTCTTGACAAAAACTCACTTTTTTGTTTTCTTAAAAGTGCAAATCTCATGAAAATTTTCATGCCACAAACGTTCTACTAGTTTCTCCTTATTATCTTTCCCCAAGGGCTTGTTATCAAAAATATACTTTTTGTTCATTATAACCTTTAAATTAATATAAGGGAAAAAATTTAAATCTTTAAAATAAAAGATAACATTTTACCATTGTAAGAATTAAGTAGACTGTATCATATCCGAGGCTTATAGTCAGCCTAGTCCTAGTCAGTTCTAGTCAAGCGTACTGTGACATGGACACATCAGGATGTGGATATTATATTACAGCACACAGCCCTATTCATTAATATTTGACACTGATGTGAACAATAATTATAACTCTTACATCACCAACCCTTTGTGATATTTGTTGCCACGTGATTGTCTGACTGAATGATTGCATTCCTGTTATTCTGTCCAGTCAGCGCAGATCAAGGCATTTCAACTTCTAGGGATTAATGTTTCAATAGGCAGAGGTAGATTTTAGCTGTTTAATTTTTTATCTTATTATTTATTGTGCATAAGGGAAACAAGAACATTGTTAAAAATTAAAAATGGAAACTACCAGAAGTCAAGTTAGGTTGATCTGGTTTAAGCTGATGGTGTTTTTCTCCTGGTGCTCCTTAAAAGAGCTGGTGATGCTAAGTTAAACTTGTTTTTGTCTTGTTCAAACCTATGACCTCCTACTTTCAGAATCAGTCCGTTAGTGAGAAGAATAGCGTCAAAATGTCCACTATTAGCTTTTAAAGATATGCTTCTTAAACTTGTATACAATGTTAGGACAGTGGAATAGAGGCTTGCTATTTTGACATATACTCTTGTGCATTAGTGTGATAGTACACTACTGTGGTTGTTTTTGTAAGTGCTGTCACTTTGCTCCCAGATCTTTTTTAATAGTTTTATAAAGCTGCACCAGTGCATCGGCCCACAGCTCCCTCTGATGGTCGAGGCTGCTCTGTGCTAGCCGCTGAGCTGTGTACACCATAGTAAGTACGGTCCGCTCAAAGTCCTCCTTGCTCAGACGTCCCCGGTGCTGTTCCAGATGATGGCAGAGGCGGCGGATGTCTGAGAGTGTTCTCGGAAGAATGTCCTCACACACTACCTCTAGAGGCTGCAGCCTCCTGAGAGATGCAAGTTCCGCATCAGCCACACGGAGCACGCTTTTCTCTCCTTCCACATTCAGCCCCGACCACACCACCTGACATACACACACACACACACACACACATACACATGCAAGAAGACATTCTTTATATAAGGGAAAAAAAAAGATGAATTTGAGTAAGCAGCACGCAGCAGATAAGTGCAGGAAGAATTCAATAGTTTGGTAGATAAATAATTACAGAGTGAATCTTTTCTCAAAATCCTCAGGAAATATAGTCAAAACAATAATTAAAATATATATCTCTCAAAACTACTGTCACAGAGAAGCGTGATGGTAAGGCTAATGCAGAAAACTGCTTTTACTGAGTCTAGTGTCCTATAAGCGATGGAGAAGTTGACTGACATCAGTTCTGACATGTTAGTCAATCAAAAACGTGTTATTCCTCTACACTCTATCTCTTGTGTAATTTTGCAAATGATGAACAGTTTAATATGTACCAAGTTACCAATATTTACTTAGCAGATATGTTGTTAATACCTATCTCAGACTTGCAGATACTGTAAGCTCTGGTTTTAAGCAGTGCTGCAGCCCTGTGAAGAGAAAAGCCAGTGTGTGCTGTAGTGCGGCATACAGTATGTGGAATGCAGGTGGTTGCTATGCTACGGGTCTGGTGTTAATTATAGATAGTGTCGTGGGTACCATGGTACGTTCATAAGGGCTGAATGATATATACTCAAGTTTCACATCTGTGATCTAGACAATCCTGATATAAAAAGTTACACTATAAGACCAAATGTTTGTGCACACCTGACTATCACATCCATATGCATCCATTCCTGATGTATTCCACGTTAGTACTCTTAGAATGAGCTTCATTCTTTTGGCAAGGCTTTTCACTTTTCATAAGGATACTGGGGCAAACTTGACATTTTTGATATTCCCTTTTTTCCTGTAATTCAATACAGATTATGTCACGACCTCCACTTGAACCTTGGCAAACCATAACATCAGAGCTCACTTAGGGGCATTGTCATGCTGGAACAGGTTCAAGGAACTGCTTAGTTCCAGTTTGGGAAAGAGCCACACAACAGTGCGATGGTCACGTGTCCACATACTTAGGTCATATTGTGTATTAAATTAACTAACTAGTCTTATAACCTGACTTATGGTCAAGGTCAGAATAGTGTGTTCACTGTAGGTCATTCTAAAGTCTGAACATGGATATGTGATAATTTTTAATTTACATTTTGGCTTTTTTTGTGTGTACTGGAACAAGTAAATAATTATCTGACAATACTGTAGCATATTTCAGGGCTTATACTGTAACATGTTATCTGGTAAACCAGTGTGGTATAGAGTAGTATTAATATCGACAAACAGACTATACACCAAAGATGACCAGGACCATTGGAATCTTCAGAGTCACCACACTATAAACCTGTACACATTTGTTTTCCTGTATCTGTTTACATCGACTGCCTGTTTCTATGCAACATAAACAGTACTAGATCCTGACAAGTTATTCTTACGCTGCAGCTAATAGTCCACTTGCAGCTAGTTTGCATATCGTTTCAACAGTCCTTTACATGTTTACAGCCTTTAGGTAAATGATTAGGTTGTGTTTGTGTCATGGCTGTAGCCATGGAGTCAGCACTGGCGGGACCAACTCTGTTAAAAATTCATTTTATCAGTAAACAAGTCGTGTTGCTTAATGTTCAGGAATGGCTTACTAAGCATTCCTCATCTGAACGACTACATATCTTTTATATCAAGAACAGACTCATCTCAATATCAACTGTTCATATGAGATGATTGCATATCTTGGATGCCTTCAGCATAGTTTTACAAAGTCCAAAGAAATAAAAATTATCAGTAAAGACTATGGAATTGAAGGTGTGCAATGCTACAGTAGCTAACTACCATGCACATAATACTGCTAACTAACACAGGTAGTGGTGCTTAGCTAAAAAAAACAAAACATGCATGCTCATAACAAAAAAAAAAAAGAGAAATACAACAACAGCCAAACCAACCTGGACCATTCTTGCAGCATCAAATTAGCATAAGCTGTTCACAGGTCATGATCACAGGTCAATACAATCCTTCTACAGGTTCTTTGAGTCTTTCCACTCTACCCTACTTTTATTTTTTAGGTCATGAACAGTTGTATAAGCATTTCACTGCATATCATGTGTATGGTCGTGTATGCATATTCAAATAAAATTTGAATTAATTTAAATGCGGTCAGGCTAAACCACCATTACCCACAGTGCAAATGGGAGTTTGGTATCATGGGATGACATTAAGCGCACAGCATTAAGCAAAATGAAGTGACATTTGATTTATGCTATAGCTTAGTTTCAAGTGAATTTTTAGAGTACCCCCACATTAGACCATTGAGATTTACCAACTCATAGTACAGTCTAGCAACTCAAAGTGAGTAGTGTACATATATACATTTATTAACTCAGCTGGAAATTCCAGTAAAACTCATTCAAAAAAAAAATCTATTCAAACATAAAGCAAAATTTCTATTCAAATATAATGCAATATATTTTACATAACAAATTGAATGGTACATTATAGATGTCTGTACTATTATATTCAGATAACTTGTTATAAAACTGCACCTTGGTAGCCGCAAAGTAGGTTTAAACTAGCCCAATCTGGCTACCTGCCATTAACTTCCTTCTCCTTAAGGAGGGCAGTGGAATTGCTACCTATAAAAATGAGCAAAGCAGTGGAATCTGAGAGCAATTAGCCTAATCTGCATATTTGCATGTCTTTGGAAAGTGGGAGGAAACCAGAGTACACGAAGGAAACCCACCAAGCATGGGGAGAACATGCAAACTGCACACAGACCCTGAGGCAGGAATCGAACCTGGGGCAAGAATACAGGGCTAACCACTAAGCCACCCCGCCACCCAAACCAACATTTATATATAAAGTTCACAGTATTAATATATATATATATATATTATATATAATATATATATATATTATTTAATATTTTGAAGTATAGTAGAATAATAGTATATATAAACCCTTGTAATTTAAAAACATAAACCATGCTGTAGTTTAAAGCTTGTCAGCCCCTGGGGGGGGGCCCTACTGGCTTGGGTTCCACACTTGATGGTGAGAGGGCTGGATGAAGAGTACCTCATAAAGCAGGTTGGCGTCCTCCACTGATCTCTGAATTGTGGGATTGAGCAGAGCTGGAGTTCCTCTCTTCACTCTAAAGGCAGATGGGTACAGTACTGAGAAGGAGAAGATCAAAGGTCACTGCATGTTCGTGGTACCACATTTTCTTTGTTCTCTTTACACATCAAACCTGAACATTTAAACCATATGGTGGGAGCTGACAGAATGACTGCAGGGAATACATAACAGGTTGTGGCTGTCGGCAACCAGGTTTTACTAGGAGATGCCTCATCTGCTCCTAGGTCACAACATGCTTCTCATGTTATGCAGATGGTCCACTACAAAGCAAACAGGCATCTGTGTGGCAGGCTTCTAAGGACTGTGTCTGCTCCTCATCAAATACACAGGCACTGATGTTCCCGCAGCTTTTGATAGTAAAACATACACTACCAGTCGAAAGTTTGGACACATCTTCTCCTTCAGTGTTTTTTCTTTTTTCTTTTATTTATTATTTTCAACATTGTACATTATTACTGAAGACATCCAAATTCTGAAAAAATTATACAGTAAAAAGAAAAGTGTTAAACAACCCAGAAAATGTTTTAGATTTTAGAAGTAGCAGCAATTAGCTTTTATGACAGCTTGGTACCCTCATGACATTTTCTCATCCGATTTACGAGATAGCCATGGTTTTCAGTTCATGTGTATCATGTCAAAAGTTAATTTGTGACATTTCTTGCCTTTATAATGTGCTTTAAACCATCGGTTGTCTTGTACAGAGGGTGGCAGTCTATTAGTGCTTCTACAACTACTGTACAAATACATATTATGGCAAGAAACACTTAGTTAAGTAAAGAAAAAAGACTGGGGACAAAATTGTGGTTAAATTGTGTCAAAGAAACTATTACTCTGGAAGAACAACAAGCAAAAGAGACTTGCTTGGGCCAAGAAACACAAGGAATGAACACTGGATCAGTGAAAAACTGTCTTTTGGTCTGATTAGTCTAAATTAGATATTGTTGTGTCTAACCGCCAATTTGTTAGATCTAGAGAGAGTGAACAGACAGTTCCTCAATACTGTACATGGTTCTGACTGTAAAGCACGAAGAAGGAGGTAAAGGTGTGAAGGTGCTTTGCTGGTGACACTGTTAGTCAAAATTGAAGGCACACTTAACTAGTACAGTATGGCTACCACAGCATTTTGCAGTGACATACCATCCCATCTGGTTTGCACCTAGTGGGAGCATTTTTTGTTTTCCAACTGGACAATGACCCCAAACACACCTCTTTATAAAAGAGATATTTGTCCAAGAAGGAATGTGACGCAGTGCTGCATCAGATGACCTGGCCTCTACAATCACCCAATCTAAATCCAGTTGAGATGGGTTGGGATGAGTTGAATATACAATGTTAAAAAAAATAAAAAAAGAGAAAAAACCCCCACTGAATAATAAGGTGTGTCCAAACTTTTGACATGTACTGTACACTGTTTTATATTTATCCTGAATGATTTCTTTCTCAATATATATGTTCATTGCATACTGTATAATGTAATGGCTTTTCCACCTGATGTTGTGTAGTATACTATGCCTCCAATACATTCACAATCTACTAGCTTTATATATAAAGTCAGATTTTTAGGTTTTAAATATATTTGCTACACTGCATAGCTTGTAATGCTGTCTTTAAAAAGAAGACAAAGCAACAATACTAATCTGGCTTAAATTACAGATATTGTTTTATTTTGGTGATTTCAAATTGATGAGTGTGAAATAAAATGTGTAAACACTAAGTTCTAGCAAATTTTTCTTGCTTTGAGCATTTGAGCATTCTCACAGACTAAGCAGAATTCAAGAGCACAAGTCATGAAATCAAGGCCAATCACCCTGCTACTTTCTTAAACTCACATGCATCATTTTCATTTCTGTAAACCATATAATTTTATAATGGAATAAACGAACAATACAATACTTATCACATGCTTCCTTCAAGACACATGCAGCCAACAAACCACATACACCAATCAACCATAATGTCAAACTGACAGGTGAAGTGAATAATATTTTTTACCTTGTTATAATGGCTCAAAGCTGATAATAGAAGCAAAAAAATGGGCAAGCATAAGGACCTGAACCACTTTATTTAAGAGCCAAACTACTGTATGATGGTCATCTCCAAAACAGCGGGTCTTGTGGGTGTTCCTAGTGTGCATGAGAAAGTACCTACCAAAAGTGGTCCGAGGAAAGACAAGTGGTAAACTGGTGTCAGGGTCATAGGTGCCCAAGGCTCATTGATGTGTATGAAGGAAGAAAGCTAACTTGTCTGGTCTGATCACTCAGAAGAGCTACAGTACTGTAGCTCAAATTGATAAAAATGTTAAATGTTAGCTATGATAGAAGGGAATCACAACACAATCCATTCCAGCTTGCTGTGTATGGTGCTAGTCAGAGTGCCCATGCTGACCCATGTCCACCACTCGAAGCACCTACAATGGGCACATGAGCATAAGAATTAGACCGCAGAGCAATGGGAAAAGTTGCCCTGGTCAGATGAATCAAATTTTCTTTTATATCGTATGGAATTTTTTAAGCTGCTGTTCAAATTGTTATATCACTTAAAAGAAACCTCTCACCACCATCTTTCATGTGCATGTGAGCTGACACACATCCGTGATTGGCTAGTAATCCTCTGAATGGATTAAAGATTGAATGACCCTATAATATTAACATTGCCAGTAGTAAGTTCTGCCTCAAATAAAATGAGTATAAGTGTACACCTTAGTATAATATATAACACCTTGAAATGGGTTTTCAAATCCTGAATGAGTAGTTTTAAATATTTGGGTGATACAGTACAGGATGAACGATTACTGATGAATATGTGCTCTTTAGCAAGAGCTAGAGAATGCCTTTCCAAAAAAAAGAAAAAAAAGAAAAAAGTATTTCAGAGTTTAATATCTAGCAAGCAAATCTGTAATTTACTATGCCTTTTAGCCAAATGCCACATTCAGGCATCTCATTAAAACTACTCTGAGAGGTAACTCTAAACACATTGACAATTTAGACTGCATTCAGGATAAATATATAACAATGTACAGTACCTGGCAAAAGTTTGGACACACCTTATTTTTTCATTTATTTTTATTCTTTTCAACATTGTATATAAATAGAAATTGTGACAGAACAAAAATGGAATTATGTATCCAACAAAAGTGTGTTGAATTACCCAGAATATGTTTTATATTTTCGATTTCTTTAGTAGCCTGGCAAAAAAGTCAATATTTCATAAGGGACCCCGTCAATCAAATAAAATTACTGGAATTGGGTTAAGAACTGTCCTAAGCATTATTAAAACCTGGAACCTTCAACTTCACTGCAATTGGAGATCACTTTTGATGATCACTGTTTGGTTAAGCTGTAGAGAAAAACTCAGCAATAGAAATCACAGCTGTGTTTCAAAGTGAAAGTAAAAGTATTTCCAGATGCGCGATTTGACAAGAACGCATAGGATTGGGACTAAACCATGGGTGCTGTGGTGGCATAAGAAAACCACTTGTTAGTGAGACTAATCAGAAAAAAAAGGCTTCAGTTTGAAGTTTGGAGCAACGGAAAAAATGTCATGGGGTCTGATGAGTCCAGATTGACAGAGATCCTGTGTCTCGCGAAAGATCTGGTCACCTCCTGAGTATTGATAGCGGTGATCGCTGACACCCACTATCATAAACAATATCATGGGAATCAACCCTGTCCACTAAGAAAAGTGACAGGCTTACTGAGCACAGGATGAATCAGTATGCGTGAGCCTTCTCTCACTTGCTTGATCTGAAAAAAAAAATAGATTTAGTGATATTAGATTCAGATTTCTTTTTTTCAGAATGAGTGAGTGAGAGGGTGGTGTAGTGGTTAGCACTGTCGCCTTGCACATCCAGGATCCAGGTTCAATTCCCGGCCAGATTCGATTCTCGTCTCTGTGTGCATGGAGTTTGCATGTTCTCCCCGTGATTGGTGGGTTTCCTCCCACAGTCCAAAGATATGCAGGTTAGGCTAATTGGCGTTCCCAAATTGCCCGTAGTGTGTGA
>JAOVVA010148372.1:0-10275 GCA_028565275.1 Leiocassis micropogon | reverse complement strand
ACATACATACACTGATGAGCCGTAACATCAACACCATCACCAGGAGAGCTGGACAACACTGATCACCAACTATACACCAGTACGCTGATGACAGGATCATGGCCATCCAAGGCTCACACGTACCCACGAAAAACCCAAAAGTCACCCTGTTCAGTCCGATCCCACAGAAAAACCTACGCAGCAAAAACTGTCATAAAAATGGTCAATACTTTTCCACGATAAAAAGGCACCCGTACACCCAGGGCACCACAGGCTGCCATGCACTTGGCTCAGCAGGCAAGGATCCCAAGGCCAATAACCCAGCCTCCAAGCACAGAACCCAAATGGATATACTGTATATACAACCCATTTTATATATATAAAGATTTGGGGGACTAACTGCTATCAAGTTCTAGGAATTTTGTCAAACTCTTGTTGTAACTTGCCCTGTTTTCCTGAGGTGTAATTGTTAGATCTTCAAGTGTCATCCATTCTTATCAGACATCACAGGATCACAGGAACACAGGATTATTACGCTGGATAATAATTGGGGGTTCCAATCATTTAGAAATTATTTTTCCTGAAAAATATGCCCTACTTGTTTTTATGAATCGTTTAAAGAATTTTAAGTTTAAAAATGTAAGAAAATAAATCATACAATATAGTAATCACTGTGTGTATTCATTGTATATATGGGGACCTTTTTCAAATTTTATTTGAAATAATGGATGCCAATATTTTTGAAGCACCCTGTAGGATAATGTCGACTTCAGATTGACCCTCATATGTACCTTATATACGCCAGTATAACACATTCTTTCTATGACTTGTAGATTTGTTTCATTTTAGCTACATTAATGTTGTGTTTTAGCTTCATAAGTAGCAGTCATCTCAAATATAAAACGACGTAAGCTCATGTTATGAGTGTATAATAAAGTATATTGTCAGTGATGTATTACTGTTATTAAGGGTGTGGCTTGTATGTGTGTCTGAAGCAGGTTAGGAATCAACCTTGCTGTAAAAATCTGTCTTGCTGTAAATAGGATCGAGAATAGCTCTGATGAGAAGGTGGTTCTGATCTTATCCTCTTAGACTGTGTTTTATCACGTATAGATCAGGGGGTGTGGTGGTGGTGGTGGTGGTGGTGCTGGTGGGTCCCTAGTCCGAAACTTTTGAATAACAACGTCTATTTCCAAAATATGCCTTAGTGTAGTATTTTATATCTTTTATCCTTTTAATCATATTTGTTCTCTACATATAAAGCTATGAGTACAGTCACCAGTCACAAGCTGTGTGTCATTTCCAGCCATGTTGATTTTTTATGGTTGGTAACAAAACATATCAGGGGGTAAAGGTTACTCACACACTGTTCTTCCTGTTATTTTATAATAGTACATAAATAAACCAGAGATCAAATACTTTTAGGGCTCTGCTCAAGACATCCTAATTATTATTCTTTTTTTTAATAACCCATGATCACAACTTGAGTCATGGGAATAAGGCAACTAGGTTCTGGGAGTGAGATGATGAAGTCGACTTCGTGACATGATGGAATGAGATAATTGTGACCACAAATTAGTAGACTGAAAGTATGAGATTTAATTTATGGCCATATTTATGGATTGTGAGCGAATGAGATAATTAGTTTCCAATCACAACTAGGCGGTGTGTGAGAATGACATAGAACGAGATAATTTTTGGTTAAATCCAAGACGTGTGCGAGAATGAGGTCATTCATTGATTTGTGCCCATGTGAAGAATAAGATAATTCATTTGTGGTCGAAACTAAGTAGTGAGAGAGAAGAAGATAGTAAAGTTGTGGGAATGACTATCTTTATCTACTACTGTATACTATTAAAAAACAGTCTACTATAAAAAAAAAAAATTGCAAACTCTAAGATTTTGTTCAGTCACCTTTAGTTTTGATTACAGCACACATTGTGGTTGCCATTTCAATGTGAAAATGATTCCTCATGCTCCCAGAACCACTCTTTCATAATTTGTGTCCTGGGGCCTAAGCATCTCAGAATCAGTCCTAGGAATCGCGCTGAAAGCTCATTTAGGATTAAACTACTCTTACTTCAGTGTGGGACATAAAAGTTATTATGAAGCTTCTTTCTCTTACTTTTGGCGAGGAGTAGGACAGCTCCTAGGAAACCGTGTGACATCACTGTTTACAACACTGAGAGCCACAAAGTAAGCTGCAAATTATAGTGGTGTAGGTGTTGAAGGTGTTTTATGACAGTTATTAGTTGTTTTAAACAGTGGAAAATCGAAATGTTGATTGAGAAGGCTTCATGCACACAGATAAAACTTACAGATGCCTCCATAATGGAGCTGTGTAGGACTGTCATGATCTGATCAACATGACTTCAAAAAAGAAAGTCAAACTGGAGAGAAGATGAGATCGAGTGGACAGTAATTTGTGAACCCATCAATAACACCTGTCAGTTTGCTGCACACACCCCGAAGGAGTGTCAAAAAATGGTGAAATTTTAGCTCATAACAGGATTCTCCAAAAACAGTGTACGCTGTCAAATAATGTAATATAATATACTAAGTCCATTATCATGTCGCATCCATAACCACTGTCCCCTCGAGTGTTGATGCTGTGATGATGTTTCAGTTCACATAAGCCTCCTCGTCGGTACTCGGGACTATTATTTTTAATGTGTGCGCCATGGATGATGCCCACGAATCCAGGGAAACCAGCGATGCACACGAATGCAGCTTGTTTTTTGTTTATTTCATGCTGCATGGTGGGTAAATGTATCAAAATGTACCAGATCATTACTGTTGCAAAGGTGGATCTTCGCTGTTAATAATCAAACGTAAAGTAGCAATCATCTTAGTTTCTATGGAGACAGCTTATGAAATGTTTATTGATGGACCAGCTGCAACCCCGCACACGATCTGTCACAAAAAGTGTTCTTTTTTTTTTTTGTCCAAACTGTATGTTTTAATGAGCTCCGTGTCATTCAATGTTACCAAAATGTCCCTCCTCCGTGCATGTCTCTGTCTGAATGCCATTTCCTTACAAACTGTTAGGACATTTCAGCGGCTGTCCTAAATTTTGGTGAAGAACAATGAGTCATTTCCTATTTTAATAATGTTGACGAATTGCTTTTACTTCTACTCCTAAACGTAGGACCAAAATTGTGTCACTCAGAATTTCCTATCAGGGGGAGAAGATCTGTGAATATTATAACCTGGTCATTCAGTATATTCAGGTCGTCAGCTGACTTAATGTTATTGCCACATAACATTTCTGAGCTTTGATCTGACCAGCTGAAGCAAGTGAAAACAATGCATGATGTATGCATCACTGCATGCGCCTCCCTTCTTACCCTGACCCAGATCAGGATTGACCCATCGCTCTGGAATAGGCTCAATTTAAACTAGATCACATGACCTTTTTCCATTGCTCCAAAGTCCAATCTTCACGGTCCCTTGCAAACTGGCACTTTTTTCTGATTAGTCTCAAAAAATGTCAAATTTCTAGTGGAAAGCCTTCCCAGAAGAGTGGAGGTCCAATGTTTGGCCATATAGCTTGTCTACAATTTGACATTTTTTGAGACTAATCAGAAAAAAATTTTGTGCTCTTTCAGCTACATGAGCATTAGTGAGATGTTGGGGAGAAGGCTCAAGTTCCAGTTCATCCCACAGGTATTCAGTGAGGTTGAGGACAGAGGGCTCACGGAAGACCATTCAAGTTTTCTTCATCCAACCTTAACAAGTTTGAGTTTAAGTGAAGGTAGTCCACAGTGTAGGAAAAGAAAGTGTATACAATTGCGCGGTGGTACATTGCTTAATCCTGAATGGGCACTGTCACCTTGCACCTCCAGGGTCTGGGTTTGATTACTGCCTCTGGGTTTATGTGCATGGAGTTTGCATGTTCTCCCCAAGCTTTGTGGGTTCCTTCCACAATCCAAAGACATGCAGGTTAGGCTAACTGGCGTTCCCAAATTGCCTGTAGTGTGTGAAGGTTGACAAAAGCCCCACTACGGTTGTAAAAATTGGAATAAATACAATCTGTTTTTTGTTTGGTCTGCTGTTGCTAAAATTTTATTTGTACGGTGTATAACGTTTCACTGAAGTTTGACAACTGCCGTTGGGATTCTGTTGCAGAACAAGGAAGTTTTAAGTAATAAAAAAAAGTACAAATTACAAGCCAGTTAAAATAAACTGTTATTGTCCTACCAATGGGGGAATTCACTTGGTTACAGCAGCAACAGAGAAGAAGAAGAAATGTTATATGTTTTTTACACTGTAGACACAACAAATGGACTCTATAAATAAAAACCGAGTCAGTGCTGATAATAGAGCAGAAGGAAGGAAGGACCAAGAGTAACTTTCTGTCACACACCTTGGATGAAGAAGTCTGTCACTGACAGAACTGCCCAGTGCTCTCAGAGTCTCATGCATAGGATGGGGGTCAATCTCCAGCAGGGATGATAGCTTGGCTAGCATTCTCTTATCTCCCACCACCTGCACCGGGTCAAGGGGACTTCCCAGGATAGAGCTGGCCCTCTAAATACGTCTGTCAAATCTCTTTCCTTCTAATAGTGCTTTTATCTGTGGAGGAAAGGGATTGGAGTGAAAACCTGTGGTGCTAACCTATGAGGTTATAGCATTGGGCTATAGCATTGATGTGTTTTGGGCAGAACTTTTACAGTAATTACGGTAATAATAATAATAAGAAGAAGAAGAAGAAGAAGAAAAGGAAGAAGAAAACTTTCTCTATAAATGCTCCAAATAGAGGGTTGATTCGAAAAATCTCACTCATGCTTTAGGTATACACCTAATACGATATTTATATATGTTATATAACAAACTACAAAGTAGAGACACTGCCATGTTCAACGTTCATTAGTTGTGAAATCACTACGATCTACTTTAGGGGTGTGGCTTATTTAAATGACATGCTGCGTTATAAATCTGACAAGAAAATGCTCGCTTTAAACAAATATCTTGTACATCTGAAATGACTTGCTGGACTCAGGCTCTGACTGATCTTTAACAGCATGCAAGAAATAACCCGTGATCATGTGACCCCAACCTAGAACCAAAATAATCTACTTGGTCACCTCCACAAGGTAGTACCCCAAAAAATGTCTTTATTGATTTTTGAAGAAATAATAAATCTTTTAAAAGAGTTAAAAATGAAAAAAATAAATAAATAAATCAGTAAAGATATATTTTGGGATACCATGAGGTGTACCTTGTGGGGGTGACTCAGTAGATTATTTGGGTCACTTGGTCACATGACCTGGCAGGTATTGAAGAAAAATAATTTTAAATAAATGAATAAATAAATAATTATTCAGTCAGATAAATAAATAAGCCGCACCCCTACAGTAGATCATAATGATGTCACAACTAAGAAATGTTGAACATGGCAGTGCACGAGCTTCACGGCAGCTCAAGGGTTCATGTAGAGTACTAGTGGAGACAAATGATCAGTTGTTAACAATATTAGAGGTAGTATCAAGACATTAGGCATTATACAAACAGGATTAACAGGCAAGTAGTTAAACCAATGGTACAATGTTTTCATTAAGCACCTAACACTGAAAATAGAGAAACAGAAGGAAGTGCTTAAATTATGACTTACAGTATCTCTTACTAACTACAGAACCTAGGTACTATCGGCAACATTTAACATGATATGAAACTGGTTAGCAAACATTGCTTTAATTATTAATGTAATTAGTAAAGTCAACAAAGGATTGGTAAGCAGTGTCTCCACCTCGTAGCTCGTCATAAATATCATATACGGCCGAAGTTACACATACTAGCAGAGGTTTATTGTATTCTGTTTGCACTGTATTCTGAGATAGGGTTTTAAACAAACTAACAAATAAATAAATAAATAAATAAATAAATGACAAAAGCTGTATTAAATGACACCTGGCAAATGTATATTAAAGATGGAATTAGAGTAACTGGGACAGGTGTTCTGGTCAGTAACAAGCTCCACACTTCATTCGGACAAAAATTTGTCGACGGTCCCTAAATTACCGCTTCAGAATGGCGGTCTAATGTCCGAATATCTAATGAACTTCACCGTGGTGAACAACCGCACAGACATCTCTCTCTCTCTCTCACACACACACACACACACACACACGTGTCTGCTCGGGTGGCTTTGGATTATCCTTGCACCTTCCTATGGTGAAAGCTGCGGAATGACTCACTGATCCGGAGAAACGATTCACTGAACCGGATCATTCAACACCGGCAACACAGGATCCGTGTGTGTGTGTGTGTGTGTGTGTGTATATGTGTGTGTGTGCGGATGAGACATGGAAGCAGTGAGTGGAATCCGGGCAGATTAACCATCAGGTAGGAAGATATGGTTTGGGATGTTTGCATGCGCGCTCCTGTGTGTGTGTGTGTGTGTGTGTGTGTGTGTGTGGAAAGCTCATCAGGTTTGTTCCAGTGTTTACACACCAGACTGGAGGTGCATGAAGATGCCTCCTAGTTCTGTGGTTGGAAACATGCAGTCCACATGACCTCATGCTCGAATCCTGAATCAGGACGGTGTGTGTTAAAAACCCGGTGGCGCGTTTGATCCTCATAACGGTCCGCTCTGGAACGGTCTGTTCTGTGGCAGCCTTTGATCTTGATAAGGATACAAAATAGCCGACTAGAGCCTTGAACTTAAATTGCTTCCAATAAAAAATCAAAAATCTTCAGATGTCTTATGTATTATAGTAATAATAATAATAATAATAATATATAAAAACATGATGTTCTTTAATGCTCTGTAAGGCTTTCCAAAAAAACGTTTTTTAGAATATTGTTTTATTAATGAGCTCATAGAAACATTTGTAATTTATTGGGAATACAATGTATTACATTTTATCTTTTGTTTTTTGTTTAATCATCCAATGAATTCTCACATTGCATTTTTTAAATTGTTTTTTATTTATTTATTTATTTATTATTATTATTATTATTATTATTATTATTATTATGAATAATAATTATAATAATAATAAAAATACCGGCTCGTCATTTGGCGCAAAGGTTTACGTAACTCGGGCCGAATCCCAAACAACTCTGTTTCCCCTACATAAGTGCACTTGATAACACACAGACTGAACTAGTTATGCGCCCTATGTAGGCTAGTGAAGCTGTTTAATTGTGTCACAAGCCAGGTTTCTGTTTCCGGTCATACACCCGATTAAATTAATAGATGGGTTTAAATATAATAATAATAATAATAATAATAATAATGCAGTTGATGACGTCACTCGAGAGTATGTTTTAGGATTACAGTGTTAATTTTTGGTCAAACATTTGCTTCCATCACAATATTTATGAGTGTAAGCTCATTTCTCACAAGCATTTTAGTCAAGATTTGCCTCTTCCTGAAAAGCATTTATATTCTGATATAACAGAGATAGATATACACATAGTCCTCACAATGATCCAGCATGCACTAACAATCATTTGGTTATTTTTATAAAACAACTTGTGAAACTATTAAAATGGGTGTAATATAGTTGGCACGGTGGCTTAGTGGTTAACACTGACGCTTTGCACCTCCAGGGTTCGGGTTCAATTCCCGCCTCGTGGTCTGTGTGCATGGAGATTGCATGTTCTCCCTATGCTTGGTGGACGGGAGATTAACCCAAATATCTAAGAAACAGATAGGTCTTTAGTCGTCGCTTAAAGATTGCAAGTGACTCGGCTGTACAGACATCTAGAGGAAGTTTACTCCACCACCTAGGTGCCAGAATAGAAAATTCAAAGTCTAACATGAACTTCCTCTAGGACTACAGAGGTTCCCAGATGAATCGATTGCTGATATGCCTTATTGCGATCATATCTGAGTTCAAAAACAACAACATTTATTTCCTGGTTCCTGTCTGGTTCCCGGTTCCTTCAGCTCTAAACAAAATAGTTCATAGTAAGTTCATGTTAGGTTTAATAACATAAAAGTTATAAAGTTGCCACTTGGAACAACATCATTTACACTATAATACAATCTGGTTAGTTCCGTCGTGGTATTACTGATATGATTTCCAAAACAGAATACATTTAACTTCTGCTAATATGAGCAGAATAAACACCTAGAAGTGGTTGTTTGGCTATATGTGATTATTAGGGCCCGAGCACCATGACATCAGTACGATGACGATTACATCAGTATGATGTAATCACCATCGCTCTGATAATGCTGTTTTAATAGTGCTGATGTTATAAATGTGCTAGGGCTCTCTTGTCCTTTTAAAGATTATTAGGGCCCAAGCACTATGACATCAGCCCTATGTCGTCATTGTGTGTGAAGGGCCCTATTGTTTTCCCAAGGTTTTTTTTCCCCACCATTTGGGGCTTTTGCGGCGCCTTAACGTGCTCAAAAACCCATAAGAATTGGCAGACAGGTTAGAATCTGCTGCCTTTAGGAGGCCTGAGAGTATGGGCCCCGGGCGTGACACACTTGCACATATGCATGCAAAACTTGGTATAACTTTAGAGCTAATTGGGCTGAACAACTTTCACATTGCATGTCATGGGCTCATCCCAACAGTCAGACACACTACTTATCCTAGACACAAACACACACACTTCACACACACTACACAACCTACACACAAACACTACACATCCCACACACACACACTACACATTTTACATACACATACATACTACAGATGTAATATGCACCTGCGCTATCGCCGCACAAGTGCACCAGAAAGACACACTTTCTGTGACAATGCCTCAATCTTATGCCATATTCAGTGCTCTAAAGGCACACAGGTTGTGCGGTGCACCCGGGTGGCAAAGGCACAGGTGCTTGGGCCCGCTGAACGTTGCTTGCAACTATATTTATATATGTCTATATATAATGAATATATCATATAAACAATCTACCAAGTGGAGACACTGCCATGTTCAACATTCGTTAGATGTGACATAATTATGATCTCTAAGACATGCTGTGTTTAAATCTGACAAAAACATGTTTACTTTAATCAAATATCTTGTACATTTGCAGAAACATACTGGACTCTGACTGATCTTCACCAGCATGCAAGAAATAATTAGTAATAAAATTCAGAGTCAATATTTTTTTACTTTAAAATTCTTTCATCGACATGTTGGTCACTTCTTGCGTAGCGCTTTCCTACATTAGCTACATATTTACTAGTGGCTTCAGAGAGATTGATGCAGCAGAGCTAAAGTGGTTTACTCTGTCCTGGGTTCTCTCCTTTGCATCTCTACCTTCTGCTCCTGACGATCAGCTTCCTCAGCTGATACCGTCAGCAACACCATCACTGTCGGCTTGGAGCTCGACCGACTTATCGAACTGAGTCTGAACTTCATTGTACAGCTGCATTGCATTCTGGATAAAAAATAAAAAAAAGATGAAGACTATTATACTATTATAATGTAGGCTCTTCTAGATTCTATGCTTTATTAGTGTATAATTGCTGACACTGAAGACTCCTTATACAAATGTTAATTATACGTTTGAAAAATACCAGAAAGTTAATCAACACTTTTTCTGACTTTTCAGATTTGAGAATTCAAAGGCGCTGTGGTGTAATATCTGTCTTTCGATACAGTCTAATCATTTCGCCTGCTCATCTTGCGTTATTGTTTGCTTATTACTTTTTGTCCAGATTAATGTCAGGCACTGAATTTGCTCTTAAGGTTCTCGCTGTCCTGGGATTCAAACACAATACCTTCTAACCTCTAAGCTACGATGAAGATACATTATGAAACAGCTGCATGATTTATTAGAGTCATAACAGGACCATACTGTGTAATACTGCTAGATGATGATGATATTTTAAGGTACAAACTGTGCAAAATTTTGACACCCCCCCCCCCTTCCCCGTATTAAATTGAACAAAATGAAGTTGTGTAGATTAAATGAAAGATATAATGGGAACAAATATTTTACAGGCTGCAAAGTGCCTAAAGGACTGCTAGAAAAAACTGCTTGTTTATGTGACAACCTCAGCAGCGACCTCATTTCCCTTCTCGTCTGTTCCAACCACTCAGCATTCAGCATCACCAGTAAACTAATCACCAGCCTGATCATCTGTCATCATCTGGACCTGTTTCTCACTGGCTCATGCCTTACGTTAGATGATTTATAGGTCTCTGTGTGGCTTAACAAACAAATAATATGGCTCTGAAACTGCTCAGGTACAGGGACTGGAGTGAAAAATGAGAAGCCTCGAGAGCTTTTTCTCCAGACTAAATTAAAAACATAAGAAAGTCTGGATCTTTTGAAGCAAAATCTGAAGAAATGAGTGGGGGACTCATGTATATATA
>JAOVVA010148361.1:0-10275 GCA_028565275.1 Leiocassis micropogon | reverse complement strand
CACAGTACAGAGTTAGTGGAAACTATTTTGTTGAGCCTACAAAAGAGGCGGAGCAAAATGTTAACCGACAGTTTATCTAGCTGGCTTGGGGTAGATCTCTCAAGTAGTGTCAGAAATCTTTACATGTGGCTCTTTGTAGACTCTAATTTTTTTTTAATGGAGTTGACAATAAGCATCAGTGCACTTTGTCTCTGTCTGTTTCATCTGGTAGCTTCTGTTACCACTGCTGTCAATATAGTAAGTAATGTAAGCATGTTAAAAGCTTATCATTGGTAATAAACATGTATCTATTTTTAATGATTGTTGTTCTTGACTTGTATTTTTTTTTACACAGGTTGTGACATGTACCAAAACAAATGGTGAGTGATATGCATCTTTGAAATGAAAGTAGTTTTCAAAGGTATTATACCAGTGTTCAGTTTAGTATCATAGCAGTCAGATTTGAACCACAGAGCAGGTAACAGAGTTTTAATTAACAACATTTTTACTGTAACATTGCTGTTTGGGAGGGGATTAAGAAATGCTCAGGTTTGGGCTCGGCCACTTAACTCTAAGAAAGAGGAATCTTAATGCCAGAACATACAATGACATTTGAGATGATTTGTCTGCTTTCACCTTTGTGTCAACATTTTTGGGAAGTCCCACATGTGATAGTCAGGCGTTTTCTTTTTCTTTTTTTTCTTCTTTTTTTAAACAGAAGCTACTGTACAAGGTCAGATCTGACAACACTCTTGCCAATTTAAATTTCAGTGATGCTCTACCTCTAGTATCTGTAGAAATTATTTTTCCGGGCCAAATATTGTACCTTACAGTCACAAATCTTATCTTACATAGTAAATGGATGGCAATATGATAATTTTGCTATTAATCCACATGAGCTATAGCATACTCCTTTAAGATGCACAGTAAGGGTCTAGCGCTGTTGGTCTGCATAGCGTACGTGCTACTAAATACTGTGCTTTTATAAATATAAAGTATTTTTGATTGAAATGTGGCAGACATTTCCCAAATGCAGGATGCAAGTACAGATAAAACTGAGCTTTACTGGGCTTTAATCAAGGCAAACAATTGAAATACAGAGCGCATGAGTGTAGGCAAGCAGGCAGAGGGTCAGGTGATGTGCAAACAGAGCAAAGTGCAAAAACCACAGAATAGCAGAAACAGGCAAAATAGCAAAATAACAGATAAAGTGTGCTAAACAATAAAGTCAGTCACTAGAAGCTGACCATGTCCCTTGGAAATGTTGTTCTGTTGTATGTGTGCTTGAAGTGGTGACTGAAATTGTGAACAGGCATGACTGTGGTGATTGAGATCTTGGGCAAAAGTTTTTACAGTGCCTTGCAAAAGTATTCATATTCTTTGAACTTTTGAAAATTCTGTCACATTACTACCACAAATGTATTTAATTGGGATTTTATTTAAAAGACTAACACAAAGTGGCACATAATTGTAAAGTGGGAGGAAAATGATAAATGTTTTTCAAAATTTTAAAAGTGTCATGCATTCATATTCAGAACCCCTTAAAAAAGTCTTTTGGGGGTATGTCTAAACCAGCTGTGAAAGTTTTAAAGCCTGAAATATTTTTTATGCCCTAACCCTGTTTTAAACTTCTCCACAACTTTATCCCTGACCTGTCTGGTGTGTTCCTTGGGCTTCATGATGCTGTTTGTTCACTAATGTTCTCTAACAAACCTGTGACGGCTTTATAGAACAGCTGCATTTATCCTGAGATTATAATACACACAGGTTTAATTTACTCACTAATTAAATACGTAATTAGGTGACTTCTGGTTAGACTGGATTTTAGTTAGGGGCATCAGAGTAAAGGGGGCTGAATACAAATGCATGCCACATTTTTCAGATTTGTATTTGTAAAAAATAAAAATTGAAAACCATTTATCATTTTCCATCTCCTACGCAATTAAGTGCTTCAACTTTATGTTGATCTATCGCATAACCCCCCATAAAAAAAACATTTACATTTATGGTTGCAAAACCAGTTATTAGGTTTAGGGGCAAATACTTTTTCACATACAGGCAGGTTTGGGGTTCTCAATAAATGAAAATCTTAATAAATTAATTTTTAAATGCTGTTTTTTGGCCACTGATGGCCATTTTAGACAATTGTGTGCTTCCATCTTTGTGACAACAGATTTGGTAAAAAAAAAAAAGTACTTACATACAAAGGCTATGATGGTCAGTTCCAATATCTATAGCCCATGCAGTGCATGTACAAAATACAAAGAACATGCAAGTTAAAGCATGAATTGAGGCACGTATGGAAACTAAACAACCCAGAAAATGAAATGACTACAAAATTGAATCTATTCACCTGTGCACCATAAACTGGATTCTTTTGGTTTAACCTATTATAAAAGTCTACCGGAAGACATTTTGGGTCTTGGACTGGGTAGCTGTATAAATGCATATATCTTTTATATTAAAATGAAGATTTGACACCTGATGAATGGTGGACACCACCCCAATCCAATCCTTCTCCGCTACACGATCTTAACATTCTACTTACACCTCTGAATGGAACAGCTTCTCTTGCTCTCAACATAGCATGGTCTATAAACATTGACAGTGAGTACAATGATTTTTCATATTTATTAAGAAAAAAGTCTATTTTCATTGTTGTTCAATTTGAAATAGAGCTTAATAAAAATGCCTAAAATTTAAAATGATGACATTCAAACATCTTGTCTTTAATCATCCAGGATGATTATTTTGTATATATTCTCATAAGTTCATATGAGCATAAAAAAGGCAACCAGGATGGCATTCAGAATGAGAAACAAGACCTTTCATGTGAAATAATAGATTGTTTTTTGTCTATAAGATCATGATTAATATTTTCCTTGCTGGTCACATACAATAGTTCTAGTTCTTCTTAAAGTTTTATCAATTATATATTTATGCTTCAATTTTAATGTTCAGTTTTGCATGTGTTTTTGCTTTCTTTATTTAAAATCTGTCAACAAAATCCAACAAAGTTGAAAGAAACATTTGATTGTTGCTTTTCTAGGTAGTGTTTACAGTATTTCTGGCACATGGATAGAAGTGAACACAGACGTGAGATACAGATGTGAATATCAACCTCCATTTATTTCAAAACAGGCCCACATTGGTGATTTAGATCAGGTAAGGCCTTCAGTGTGTTTTGGTTAAATGCTGTGTTGGATCTTTTAACTATAAAACTATACAGCTTAATCTTTAAAATTGTAATGGACAGTATTAGATGATATTGCAAAATAACTTAGAGAAGTGGCAGGTCATTTTATTTGACATAAAGCAAATCCACATTTTATAGATCTAAATACACATTATGTGTTATGAGTCTTCACAAAGATTTTGTTTTCAGGATTTTTGGTTGAAATCAGTCATTTATTCATAAAAAGTGGTTAGAAGTTTATTCAAAAACACACCAGCAGTGGTTACTCAGCTGTAACCACTTTAATTGAATTTGTTAGTGACTGGGTGGGTGTCAGTTCAAATACCAGCTCATTCAGAGAGTCACTGTGTAGGTTTTGGCTCAGTTTTGTTGAATTATTTTGGATAACACCATCTGCCAAACATATTATTTGCTTCCTTTAGGTTCCACCTAAGTCTAACTGATTTATTTTCTCTTTGTATCATGCAGCTTTGGTTCAATTTCACAACCGCAGATGTCAATATTGACCCCAGTGACCTTTACGAAGTAACTGTCTATAACCTTCCCCCAGCGCCACCTAATGTACGAGAGAGTTATTTAAAGTGGAAAATGATCCATGCACCTGGTTAGTTTTTTTTTTTTTTTTTTTTTTTTAAGAATCCTACAGTTTTTCAATTGTTTTTATTTTAGAATTTTTTTACTTCAGATATGTCATAATGTTTCTTTGGGCCTGTTCAGGATGTGATCATGAACTGATGAGAGATCATTCAGCATGTTTAAAGAAGCAGCAGGAACCTTCTATCCCAAACAATGGAAAGAAGCAATCGCCTCAAGGTAATCAGAGGCTAAAGTTTGATGGACTACAACATTATTAGTAGTAATAAATAAAGGTTGCTGTGCAGTTTGAGTAGGTACCCCCTTTCGCCACCATAACAGTGAGGCACTGTGTTCTGACACCTTTCTATCACAACCAGCATTAACCTTTTCCTTAATTTGAACTACACTAGTGTTTCTATTGGATCTGACAACACGGGCCAGCCTTCACTGGTTCTCCTTCCTTAAATTACTTTTGGTATATCCTGACCATTGCAGACCAGGAACATCCCTCAGGATCTGTAGTTTTGGAGTTGTTCTGACCCAGTCCACTAGCCATCATAATTTGACCCTTGTCAAAGTTGTAGCTGTAGTTCTGGATCAACTCCAACTCCAGAACTACAACTGGATCAATTCCAACTCCAAAACTACAGCTTTTGTGGGATGTTCCCAAGCGGCAAGGGTCAGGACGTACCAAAAGTGATCCAAGAAATGAAAACTGGTAAACTGTCAACAGGGTCATGGGTGTACCGCAAGGCATACAATGATATACATGGGAAGTGAAGGCTGGCCCATGTAGTCCGATCCAGTAGAAAAGCTACTGTAGCTCAAATTGAGGAAAAGGTTAATACTGGTTCCAATAGACAGGTGTCAGAACTCTGTTTTGGTGGCAAAAGGGGGACCTACTCAATATTAGGCAGGTGGGCATAATGTTGGTCATAATGCTGAGAGAGTATAAAACGTATGGTGTTTTAATTAGTTTCAGCACTCAGAGACTCAGATAATACAGTAAATGTTGCTTCGAAAGGCTGTTTTTCCGCTCTTTATGATTTTAGCTCCACAAGCATAGCAAAGCAGAGTTTTTTTTCTTTCTTTATCTCTCTCCCTTACACACATACACATATAAAAAAAAAAAACTTTAACTGAGTTGAGATGCTTTGGTTGAGTTTTCAAAAGTTCAGCTTTAACTCCACATGAATCCTGAGCCTTATAAAATTATTCTGTAGCAGTCACTGAACATTTACAACATCTGTAAATTTTAAATTCACCCGTCACATCTTGCAAAATGTCTTTCAAGTTGTCAACATTATTAATGATGTGTGACAAGGAATTTGAAAAATACCTAAGATCCCAATTATTTATAATAGACGCAAGAAAATTTTTTACCATAAAAGTATAAAGAGCAACCTGTCTTGATGGGAGGCACTTATTGTCAGAACGTCTTAATAGTTTATATCTATCCGTAAAAATGTTCCTCATGCAGTTCAGACAGGTTCCGAGATGAAAGTCATCTGTAAAAGTTCCTAGAGCCAACAGAATGATAGCATTGAGACCAGTGTTCGGGGATGTTACTTTAAAAACAAAATCTTTTTGTTAGATTTGAATTTACCCACATCACAGATTTTTTTTTTGTTAGATTTAAATTTAACTAATACATGGAAGATAACACAAAAATTTGGAACCAGTTTTAGACAAACCTTTGTTTGTTTGTTTGTCTCTTAAGATAATAATTTATAATGTGCACTGTTCAACCACATTATTGCTTATATTGTCAGATGACTGGGATATTACTACAGTCTGGATAAAGGATGAAATACAAGTAAAATTTTCTCCTCTCTTGGGCACAAAAAAGTACGAGATCCTACTGCGAAGAGAAACGAATATTCTAAACTATACTGAGGTTAAAGCGGTAAGTGATGCTTAAGTATGTTCACATTAGTAGATAGATATATGCAAATCTTTTGTTTGTGGTGCTTTTTATAATAAATGCTGTTTGTTTTCTGTTTATCTCATAGAACGGAGAATTTGAGGAGCTTAAAGCAAACTTGAAGTTCTCTGGGCCATGTGAAAATCTTAAAATATGGGTGTGTCCAGGTGTTCCTATATGCTAAAAATAATTTGTTAAGACTTACAGTAGTTGAAGCCACATGACTAATCTGTCAGTTATTATGTATATAAATAACAAAATAATCTGACTTCAATACAGATAACACCGGTTTATGACCATTGTGGATATATATGCAAATCAGAATGCCACAACATAGACTGTCGGGGTGAGTATACCAGTTTTACGTAGGCATAAAATACGGTTGTCTTAAATGAAAACAGTTTTTATTAGATAAAGTAGGTGTGAAATGAGATTCCCCTTTAAATGGAAAAGAATAGTCTAAAATGACAGATTTTTACCTTTGTTCTTGATGTACAGTATGGAAGCTATTGGTAACTCAAAGTCATATTGTTTTTTTTGTGATGTTTTGTTTATTATGCTCAAATTGGCTTAAAAGCAGAAAAAAGTCTGTTTAAATATTATTCAAAATTAGGATTAAATGAACAGAATAAATAATATTGTATATATGTATATATCAATCAATAGACATAATTGAAATTAACAGTATATTAGTTGAGAAAGTTTTTTTTTTTTTTTTAACAGGTGGGTTCATAATTATTTGGATCATGGCACAGGTTTTATTTATTTGGCCCCTGTACACGATTACAATAGATTTGATTAAGAAGTGATTAAGACATTCAGTTTAAATTCAATGGAGGTAAACAAAACAAATGTAAGAAATTATTAGATTTTCCCTACATTTTCACAGGCTGAAAGGACAAGCAAACTAAAAATATAAGGTTCAGTTTTGAATACAGTGAAACCTCGGATTGCGAGTAACACGGTTTGCGAGTGTTCCGCAAGACGAGCAAAGATTTTTAATACATTTTGACTTGTCTTGGTTTACGAGTACCGAGTATCATGTATCACGCATGCGCTTCTTGTTTTGACACCGAGTGTCACATGATCACAACTGAGCCTATGTTTCTCCTCTTTTATTTTTTTGGGCTGTGGAATGGATAATTTGAGTTTCCATTATTTCTTATGGGAAAATTAAATTTGGTTTACGAGTGTTTTGGAATACGAGCCTGCTTCCAGAACGAAGGAAGCTCGTAATCCAAGGTTCCACTGTACTTTTAAATCCTTTGCAGTCAGTTACTGCCCTTTACATCTGTAATCCATGGACATGACCAAATGCTGAGTTTCCTCCCTTAAGACGCTATGCACATTAATGTCAGCCACCTTTTGTTTCTGCTCAACTGCAGATTTTTCTGCCTTTTTAGTATTTAAAATGCATTCTCTATTGTGTTGAGGTGACTGACTTGACAATTTAAGAACCGTCCTTGCCTTAAGAAGTGTTTGGGTTGCTTTCACTGAATTTGTACTGTTTTGTCATTATCTATGTGTACTGTGAAATGCCACACTATCAGTTTTTGCAGCATTTAATTGAATATGAGTATAAAGATACAAAATTAACAAGATTGTGTCACTGTGCAGGTACTTATGGTCCTAACTGTATTTTTAGAGGCACTGGTAGCCAAGTTGTAAATATTCTGGGTTACTTTAAATATATAAGTAAATAAATAATAAAGCCAGCATTTTAAGGTCCAGCATCACCACTGTTGGGCCCTTGACCAGGACCCATAACCACCCAGATGTGCCTTATCATGGCTAACCCTGTGCTGTGGCCCCGGCTTCTTGTGCTGCGATGATCATATGACAAATAAGGCCTTCTTTTTGAAAAGAGATTTAAGAGACAGATATCCTGTTTAGTATAACATATTGTTTTAATATTTCTAGAGCCATCAACAGCTGCACCAACAGAAGGTAAGACATCTGAGCATTTATTAACTGGTGTGCATCTTTAAACTGTGATACAATCATAAGCTTCAAAAGTGTAGCATTTTTTTTTCAGAACCAAAAGAAAATCAAACTTCTGTCATCCTGATCTGCATTGGGTGTACAGCAGTTATCATTTTGTTGATTATCTGTAAGTATTTATTATTATTATTATTATTATTATTATTATTATTTTCTTTGTACTTTAGCTGAGGTGGTTTTACATGTTTAATATTTACATACTGGTCTTTACCATTCTTTGTCTGCTGGTATTTCTCCTTTGCTCTGCAGACAATTTAGAGATATTCTGATTACAGTGAGCTCAAACATGTCACAGTCTCCACTTAAAGGCAAGAGCAGGCAAATGTCAGGTCATGATGTGTATCCATGGATGTGTTTAACTCCTGGATTCTGACTTTTGGTGGATGGCTACCTCTAAGCACATAGTTACAGTTGTGCCACATTCTTTAAATTTTTATATACCTTTTACAATTTGGGAGATAAAAGCAAATTTGAGAGCACCTGCACACAATGTGGGGTATTGTGAAGCGGAAGATGAGAAACACCTGAACTGACAATACAGACGAGCTGAAGCCTGCTATCAAAGCCACTTGGTCTTCCACAACACCTTAACAGTGCCACAGGCAGAACATCCAAGAACTAAGAGCATAAATGGACATAATGAATTTTATATTTTAAGATACTGAGTTTAACTTTTTAAATGAAATAATGAAAGAAAAAAAAATTCATGATATTCTAATTTTCCCAAGATGCACTACGATCCTAATTGTACACAGTTTAAATCCATTTAACTGTGTGTCTTCTCTCTTACGGGTTTTATGGCAATACCTGTGTCTTTCACACCTCTAACTTCTTGTTTTCTTATTTGTTTTTGTATGAGAGGCATTCAAGTCAAAACGGGACTTGTGAGGAAATTTCTTGTGAATAAATAAAACTAATTGACAGTTACAGAAGACCTTAAGCATAGTACAGTAATGAGACTCTTAGCTGTAGTAAAATTATGGATTTAAAAAAAAACATACGGCGGTGAATGATGATCCCGACTGAGGTGAGACTGAGGTCACTTCATTCATTTCCGTGAGCATTCAGTGAAAAGAACGCCTGATCCTTGAAAATTGATGGATAACTTGTTGCTACCTTAAGGAAGAGACGCATCTGTCTGTGAGAACTGTACACACAATCATTCATGAACAACCCATGCACATTACAGGAACTCAGCGAGGAGCTATTGCCACATCCCCTGTGCAGTCCTGACCTCAACCCAAGCAATTTCTACATATTTGCGTCATTAAATGAGGTCTTGGGAGGCCAGCATTTCAGATGTGAAGCAGGCAGTCTGATCATGGCTCTGGCGTAATGAGAAAACTTTTAACCTTAATGGCAACCAGGCAGGCTGTGAAATAGTGAAACACTAGGATACGTGCATTAGTGTAGCAGGAGTTATATAGAAAAATGAAAAACATTTTTTTACTCTTATAACTGTGTTCTGTTATTCAGCACAGTAAAAAAAAGTTCTAGGTTGACTTGAATGCCCCTCGGAAATAATTTAACCAACAATCATGTGTATTTCTGACAATTCAGGCTTGTGAGCAATTTCATCATCATGACTTTATTACACTCAAAGGTCTCAATGCTTAATCTATGGTTCATTTTTATCAAAGCATGAATAAACATTTCACTTTCAGGGCAATTTTGGATGCGGAAGAGGTTTGACTATTCCAAGAGTGGCCTAGACTCTGCAGGATCAGTAGGATTGCTGGTGGTGTATCCTGCAGTGGACAGTGTGTTCCAGAGTGCTGTGATGGCCATAGCCGACTTTTTGCAATGTCACAGAGAGCTAAAAGTAATTATTGACATGTGGCAGAGAGGCAGTTTGGCGGAACAAGGCACGCTCCGTTGGCTTAATTCGCAAGTGATTTGTGCTGATAAAGTTCTCATCATCTTACCACCACAAAAGAATGAGTCCAGCAATGACACAGGTAACCTGCCAATAAGTAAATCTCCTTTTAAAAAATGTCCCCTATGCGCAATGTTGTGTGCTAACGCTTTGACACTTCCGCCAGGGTAATGACTGCAGAATCTCTTGCGATATTTGTATTTAAATCAACATTGTACAGCACTCTTAAGAAAAATGGTTCCCTTTAAGGGTTCATTAAATAATGTTTCAAAAAAAATGTTTCCACTCAAAACCATTTCTGACAGGGAAACAAAATGTTTGTAATTGCTGTATACAGAAAAGTGAAGGTACTCCCATGGCAGAAATATAAGCAAGACGAACATTTAAATTTAGGTCAAATTCACTAATAAAAAAACATACAACTCAAATATCTGGGCAACTCACCAGTAACACACGAGCACTCTCATTCCAGGCCAGATTTACATTCATCAACCTGGAATTGACAGGTTTAATCTGTGCACTGGCATAAGTAAACGGAGTTTAGGGTTTTTTCTTTTATAATGCACGTTATTTATTTAGGGATGGCACGGTGGTGTAGTGGTTAGCACTGTCGCCTTGCACCTACAGGGTCCGGGTTCGATTCCCTGCCAGGCTCGATTCCCGTCTCTGTGTGCATGGAGTTTGCATGTTCTCCCAGTGCTTGGTGGGTTTCCTCCGGGTACT